>JAKLMY010000099.1:0-92227 GCA_022814645.1 Ganoderma meredithae | reverse complement strand
ACTGCACAAGTGCTCGTCGGCGCTCCTGCTCGTCTCGTGCGTATCCCTGATCCTTACTCGACGTTCAGTCGTAACAGAAAGATCACTCACCTCATTCCATGCACTGAGGAGATTGACATGGAAGGGACTGCAGACAACTTTATTCAAGAATGGTTCTGTCTGCATAGACTCCCAAGAAAGATTATTTCTAATCAGGGTCTCCAGTTTTCGAGCAAGCTCTTCCATGCAATCCTCAAAGGTCTTGAGATCGAGAGTGCAATGTCTATGGCCTACCACCCTCAGATGGACGGACAATCAGAATGGTAGAACCAGGAGATAGAAGCATACCTGTGAATGTACTGCTCAAGATGCCATGATGACTGGGTCAAGTGGCTGCCAATAGCAGAATAATGCTTCAACTCACAGGTACATTTGTCCACAGGATACTCACTGTTCTATCTCATGTATGGCTATGAACCCCAGTTCCATGTTCCAATGCTGTCTACCATGGTGCCTATGGCAGATGAGCAACAGGAGGAGTTGTGACAGGCAAGAGAAGATGTGACCTCAGCCTTGACCCTGGCAGTGGAGCAAATGAAGGAGTACTATGACCACTATGTCTCTGCTGCGCCACAGTTCAAGAAAGGTCAGAAGGTGTGGCTTGACACTAGGAACTTCTGAGTCCTAGGAGTCTCATGAAAGCTCATTGACTGATACACTGGCCCTTACCCAGTCCAGTGCAAGGTGGGCAACCTGGCCTACAAGCTCAAACTCTCCAAGGACCTGAGACTTCACCCAGTATTCTATGTGTCACTCCTACAACTACACAAGGAAAGCCAGCTCCCAGGACAACATCTCTCTGAGCCTGCAGCCATAGAAGTGGAAGGAGAGGAAGAGTATAAAGTGGAGGACATGTTGGAGTTGCATCGGTATGGGTGGTAGAAGAAACTGCAGTACCTTGTTTACTGGAAGAGCTGGGGCCCTGAACATGACAGCTGGGAGGATGTGTCAGATCTAGCAAACACACCCAAGATGCTGCAAAGATTTCATTCAACACATCCTAACGCTCCTAGTCCTCTCAACAAGAAGACTCAATCATGAGGACATGATCCTTGGGAGGGGGGTATTGTCACAAACATTCCACTCAGTGCCTGCCCCAGCACCTCAATTCCCTTTTTCACTTACACAATGTTTTGTCTCCTTTCTCAGACTCAGCACCTCTGTTTCCTGTTCTGGTCACCCAGCACCTTAGTTTCCTTTCCAGGACAGTTTGCTTCCCATGTTGATCCCATTGTACTCTGTTACCTAGCAAACCCATCCCTTGTTCCATAATACAATAGTCCTTGTAGTCCTATCATCTAGCAATGTTGTGGTCTTATGTACCATTGTACTTTCCACTGGTTCCCATGTCCATAGTTACCCCTTTGTCCCTGGTTCCCATTGTTGTGTACATGTATATAAGACCTGTACTTTGCTACCTGGAGACCTCAGTTTTGACCTCTTGTCTCCAGGTAAGCCTTGATGTATTCTTCTCTAGTAGTTACTTGTTCTAATACATCTTGTCTCCAGCCTGACTGTTGAGCCTTGCTCTGCTCTTGCTGTGCAAGTGCTCGTTAACACCCCTGCTCACCTCATAAGCTCCCTCTCTGATCTTACTCGACAGTCAGTTGTAACACAGGGGTGCAGGAGTGGGAATGGAGTGGGAATGTGGAATAGGGTGGGGCAGTCGCAGTACAGAGTCATCATTGTTAGGTACAGGGTCACAATCATTGTCATGGCCAAATCATCAGGTCATTGGGTCATTGAGTCATTGAGTGGCTTCAGCCCCACTAGGCAGTGCCGTGATTTGACCTTCAGGCTAGGTGATGCATTTGTGTAAAATTTCGTGGGTGGTCAGAGAGCAGCAGATTGTTAGGAACAGACCAGCCACTGAACCAGCTACACCAAAAGGGCGCAATGTCAAGCTTAGGCTTGACACTTGGCTGGTACTATATATGTAGCTCATAATGCCTGTTCATAACACAGATGAGGAAGAAGAACAAAGAGGGGTGCAATTGTGTTTTCCCATGCAAAGGTATGCTGTATGATGTAGATACAAACATGTTTAAATACCTAAATAATGGCACCTGTAAGCTATCAAAAGGAGCATACGGGAGTCTGTCATAGTGGCTGTACCACAGCAAATGTGTGGTAGCAGAGCGAGAGCATGCAGTTGCTCGCCCGAGGCATCCTATGGATAATGCCAAATTACAACAGTTTGCACTTTCATACGCTTGAATATGCTTGTTAATATACCTGCATGTACATATGGAGCGGAATCAGAAATATACATGGTGTTGTTGGAAGATGTGTGTGTGGTATGTGTGGACACAGGTGGGCACCGGGGCGTTACATAAGGTGGACTTGGGCGCTATAATGGTAGCGCCGAGGGAGCAACTTGAGGGAATGGCTCTCAAGTCCCCACCACCATGACGCTCATCCCTGGCTACGACGGCCTCCCCAGCGAGTACCAGACACAAGAAGAATGCCACGGCAGTCTGCGTGAATTGTGGAGGCAATGCTCCCGGCCTCTAGAGGAACACTGGTCCCGATACCGTCGGGTGGGTCAGAGCCATGGCTGCTTTCCACTGTAAGTACCATTACATCTGGAACTCGATGTTGCGGAGTGCAGAGCGTCCGGCTCCGTCCTGCTCAATGAGGTCGACGGCCCTGTGGCTGACCGAGCCGGTTCCGCCTTTGGAGCCTCTCGAGCTCGGCTGGCCGGGATGCGTTAACTGGGATGGACAGATACGCAGCAAGGCTTAGACCTAAAGAAGCCGAGGAGGTTTGGTGCTAAAGTCATTTTCGCACGTGCGTGCCGCTGGCTCCCACCCATTGCCAGGAGGATGCCACCCGACAGATAATCTCACACGCCCATTTTGTAATCTTGGCCACTCCTACCCTCAAATCTTGGCCGCCCTTGTTCCGAGCTCGTATTGGGGCTGAGGCCAGTACAGCGAATCCGGCAGAGCCTAAGCAGTGGCAGAGGTCGTAAGCGCCACAATGTCTGCGTTCGAGTGTCGGACCCTGGATGGCCCTCCGCTGCCAACCGAGCATCTACTTAAGTAAGTTTATGGTAAGTAACTGCCACCAGCGCCAGGAACGTGCCCCCGGCGTGAGCCGAGGCGTTCAAGGCTCAACTTTAGCTCGTTATAAGTATTGCCTCGCCCGCGCACGCAGGGCATGTGGTCCTCCGCCGTGCCTCGTCGGTCCTCTACGTGCGCGTCCTCCTCTTCTCAGCCCATGAGGGCGTGAAGCCCTCTGCTCCAACATACACCCGATTTCGCCTCTAATTCAACTCTATGTCCACCAACTATGGCATCGGCAAGGCTCGCGCGTTGGATAGCCGTCCACTCCAACACAACCTGGCATCCCCCCGTGTCCATGGAGTTGCGGTCCGTCGCTTGAACGAGCGCCGGCGGAAGTTGCTTCGGGACATAGACAACGCTACATTTTCGTGAGTGATCATTGTACGACCGCCGCTTCGTTGGCGCGGATTCTGGCTAAGCACGTCGCACTGAATAGCTGGTTCCACGTGAAGGTCGCGTTCGTCTCAGGCGCCGGGTTCTTCACCGATGCGTGAGCGACCCCTGAATCACTGCTTCTTGTCCTGAAGGGTAACTCACCTCCTTCTTAGCTACGATATCTTCGCCATCAACATCGTATCAGTCATGTTAGGCTACTTGTACGGGGCCGGTACGTCCCAACCTGCTCTTAACCACCTCCCCTCCCTCCGGCTAATGCTATCGCCCAGAACATGGCACTTCCGATCCCGGCGCCATATCGAGTCGGTCACTCAGTACTGGTCAGGAACTCGGCATTAAAATCGCTACGCCCGCCGGTGTTCTTCTCGGGCAGCTACTTTTTGGGTGGCTCGGTGATGTTCTTGGTCGGAAACGCATTTGTACGTCATCCCACCGTCCACGCAGAGACGTCCCCCTTAACATTTTCGGAACAGATGGCATGGAGCTTATGATCATCATGGTCGCCACCTTTGGCCAAGCGTTATGTGCACCCAGTATTTCCATCAACGTCATGAGTGTGCTCATCTTCTGGCGGTTTGTGGTCCGTCGAATGTACATTTCGCTTTTTCTCGCTGTCTGACTGTGCGGGATAGATGGGTATCGGAATAGGGGGAGACTATCCAATCAGCGCGGTCATCTCTTCGGAGTTTTCCTCTGTATATATAAGGGGTAGAGTCATGACCGCGGTTTTCGCCAACCAAGGCTGGGGACAGTTGGGTAAGTACATGCAACCAAGCCGCATTTGCATCGTCACTCATACTAGCCAAGCCGCCACTCTCTTTTCTTTCGTCATCATTGCCGCGTACCAGCACTCGTTTCTTCATGACGCATCCACGGTCCTCCACTCCCTTGATCAGATATGGCGCCTGATCGTCGGGCTGGGCTGCATTCCGGCCGCCATTGCCATCTACTTTCGCCTAACCATCCCAGAGACGCCTCGGTTTACCATGGATATCGAGCGCAACATTCGTCAAGCACACAGCGATGTCGGCGTCCTCCTTGGCCGGGATCAGGTATACACAGTCGACAACGAGGCTATAATCCAACGCATTCAGGCGCGTCAGGCAACGAGGCACGACTTCAGATCCTATTTCTCGAGGAGCGAGAACCTGAAGATCCTCTTCGGGACCGCGTACTCATGGTTTGCATTGGACGTGAGCCGCTTTTCGTTCGTCCTCAAAATATTTCGAAGCTGACAAGAACGCCTAGGTCGTGTTCTACGGCCTTGGGCTGAACTCGTCGGTAATTCTGAAAAACATCGGTTTTGGAACACCAAGCAAGCAAGGCGCCTCAGACGGGGTGATCGTCTACACAACGCTTCGAAATCTCAGCCTTGGCAACCTTATCCTGTCCGTTGCGGGGCTCGTACCCGGATACTGGGTAGCGTTTCTCCTCATCGACCGGTGGGGCCGCAAGCCTATCCAGCTCATGGGATTCAACGTACTCACCGTCCTCTTCTTGGTCATGGGTGCGTGCTTCTCGCGTGTCCTCACACGGCGCGCCGTTCTCGGGAGTCCCGTGCCGTTGCTGACGGTTTATATATAGGTTTTGCGTACGACACGATGGCCTCATCCTCGGGCGGGAGGATCGCGTTCGTCGTACTGTACTGTCTGGCGAATTTCTTCCAGAACTGCGGCCCCAACACGACCACGTTCATCGTCCCTGGAGAAGTGTTCCCCACACGCTACCGCGCAACGGCACACGGCATCTCCGCGGCCAGCGGGAAGCTCGGGGCGGTCATTGCGCAGATTGCGTTCCAGTGGCTCAAGGACGTCGGGGGCCCGGGCAAGTTCCTCAACCACATGTACGTGGATTCCTGTCTGGCTATCCGTGATTGCTGCGCGCTGATAGTGACTCGCTCGGTTTCTCAGGCTGGAGATATTCGCGTTCTTCATGTTCACTGGCATCTTCTCGACCTTCCTCATCCCCGAGACCGCCCAGCGGTCGCTGGAAGCGCTTTCGAATGAGAGCCAAGAGGAATTCATCCAGGGTGCGCGCTTCCAGAGCCTTGTGCTCCACATTGCATGATTGACACGCCTTAGCCGTCCCGTCGTCAGATGCGGATGCCCGGTTTCTGGGCGACTTCCACGCAGCGCCCATCAAACTCAACCCCATCGAGTCCCACCGCGAGACCTCGGAGCCCAGATCGCCGATAATGGGCTCGCTCCAGTCCCACGCTCACAAACTCTCTTCGTCGACACATCTGACCACTCTATCGGATACTTCAATCACTTCCAAGTAACTTGTTGTTTGTTGTTCATTTTGCTGCTCATTTGCCGCCTCCCGCTCAATCTGCGTTTGCCATCAAGTTATTGACAGTCCTTTCTGCGCTCGTTTTCGCGTTGTTTCTTGTCCTGCCATACTAGACTATGTGTTTCTGAATAAATCCTCCTTTGTATGGTCGAGCTGTCGGTTCATGATCGTGGTGCATTGATTCTGCTTGTATATATGATACCGGCATGTGGCTTTGTTCGCATATGTAGTGTACTGTAATCGTCCGTGCGGATATCAGCCAATACTACGTATCTGCCATACAGATTGACTGCTTGTGTGTTGCTCAATGATTCTGCAACGAAACTGGCAAATGGAGCGCCTCGAGTTAGTTTTCTCCATTACTATCCAGCGACGCTCTCTATTATGACGACTTGAGTGTGGTGGAGCTGGAGAATCTAGACTGATAGCAAGCCTACAATAGACGACACATACAATATTATCCTAGTGACATACATGAGGGAGTGCCGATTAGCGCATGGAGGAGATAGTGTAATAATGTGAGGAAAGGCGATGTAGAAGGAGCGAGACGTGTGGGTAACTTGAATATCGAAGGAGTGTGGAGCATGAGCGCAAACTAGTGCGCATGGTTGTCAACCTCGTAGAAAGAAAGATGCCAGAACAGCCAGTGTCACGTCGTTGTCCCACCCCAATCACGCGTAGTACATCGCACCATAGTCGGGCTCAGAATCAGAGTCAAAAGAGCTCTCCGACGACGCAGAGATCGATCCGGTAGAATGCTTCCCGGGCGGGATGTACCACCGGCCATGCACCTCCGCAGGCGGGGGAGTCGGGCTGAGGGTCCTCTCCCTTGATGCCGGGAAGGCCACCTGGTTGAGCGGCGAAGACACGGAAGGAGCGAACTTGTTGGCCGCAGCCTTCTTACGGGCGGGAGTCTTGGGAGCCTTGCGTCCAGCCGCAGGTTTCTTCGTCTTGCACGGTGACTTCCGCGACGATGACACGGCTGACGAGGAGTTCGGAGATGTGGTTGGGTAAGGCTTCCCTTGAGATCTGGATGATGTGCGCCGTGAAGTCGATGTCTGCGCATTCGATCGCGGCGAACGTCGGGGTGGGGTTACTTCCTGGGCCTCAACCACTTGTTTGCCACGAGGGGGACAGTCTGGTTGACGGATTCCTCGGTCGACGTCGTCCAGAGAAATGGGATTCCCTTGAGACCCAGGCGGAGGTGGCGATGGGGGCGAAGGCGGTTCCTCGAAGAGCGAGAGGTAGTCGGAGATGGAAGGGTCTCGAGTGAGCGTGTTCGTGCGGAAACCGACCTCAACATTTGTCGACTGTTCAGCAAACGCGGCGTCCAGCGGCGGAGGAGTGCAGTACCGATGCTATAGAATGTGCGGTGGAGTCAGCGAACCGTATGCAGATTTGTGGTTGAGCCACACTGACCTGCGGGTTTAAGGGGACGTCGGGGAAGAACGGCGGCGCCGGATGCCGAGTAATGGTGTTAAAACTACAGGATAGCGACGGCGACGACCGACGAGAAGAGGAGGTATTCGCAGGAGGATTGATGCGGTTGCGAATCTTGGGCATGGTCCTTTGGGTGGTTGGGTGACGGCGAGCTCGGAGTAGGAGTATGAAGACTGCAGCACAGCGCCTTATATATGGCTGTGGTGACGTTGTGGCAAAGCTGATCTTGCATAGGACATGGCCGATGAATCTCAACATGCCGTAACCAAGCCCAAAGCCCGAAAACAATGGGCATGTGCCGATTGCATTTGATCGGAGTGAGTATCTACCGTCCGATACCACGCACTCTGCGAGCGTTATTGAGAGTGAGCATGGGATGGCCCTGGCGCGGTGAGGCAATTGTGTTGTCAGCTATGGTCGTGGTGGAAGAGATGTTCCTATCACTGCAAACCGGCGGCAATTGATCAACATAATATTTTGTTCTCTTCGAGGTAGCGATGCTCACCGTACTGTAGCGACTTTGCCAGTGGCGCATTGGGCTGCCTGGCATCAACATGGCAGTCATAGAAAAAGGATGAAATTCCAGCAAAGTTTGCACCCAGTAGCTCGCTGTCATTCACTATGGGCTTGTGGGCCGCAGTCAAGGACCTTGAAGCTTTGAGGTCGCGGGAGAAGTTGCGGCCTGAGCCCCGGCGACTGCCGATCGCGTCCAACCAACGGCGCTTATCGCCGCCCTTCACCAAAAAAGGCCATGCCCGCCTCAGGCCGACCGCTGTTGGCCCCAACCACCACCATTGGCATCTCTCTCTGTGCAATCTCAAGCCCTTTCAGCACACACATAACCGTGCCCTGACTAGGCTGCTCAACGAATCCCCATCATTGTCGTGGTCACAGGCCTTGACGCTTGTTCATTGTCCTCAGCACAATAGTCCGGCGCGGTCGCCATGCACCTCCTTGCAGCTTTCGTGGCCGTCGCCTTCTTCCGTGGGCCGGATTAAGACGTGACGTATCCAGCTGTCTGACTTTCTCCTTCCTCTCATCTCCCTTGTGGTGCGCCTCGCTATTCTGCCCGTCAGCCTCCCGTCCGCTGCGCGGTCTTTTCCATTGGTCGTTCACCTTAGCCTGGAACTCCAACGATTCCATCCCCCTTCCTCATTCTCCAGCACGCAAGTATGTTGACCCTCACTCTTCTTTCATTCATTCTCGCGTCTCTTTCCGTCCCGGGGGTGAACGGCCATATATGTGAGCAGTTCCACCCGCACCGAGTCCATCACGGGAAGCTGACGCCGTCGCAGCAATATGGCATCCCAGCATGTACGGTTTCAACGTCACCCAACAAACGTTCCCCTACGATAATCGCCCTGTCGCACCTCTTATGAACATGAACTTCAATCAATGGTGGTTCCACGGCCATCTCGACTACCCCCCCAACGCCGGCGACATCTTCGAGCTCCCGGCAGGCAAGCCCGCCACCACCGAGCTCGCCTGCAACAAGGGCATCACATCCTATTGGGCATCGTCCGAGGGCCACACCGACATCAGCCAGGGCGACAACCCGTGCCCCGCGAGCGACGGGAGCTTCCCGAGCGGCGCCATGCACACGACGGGGTTCGATGACCTCAAGGGGTGCGCGCTCGCGATCGCGTATGAGAGCGATGTCACCAAGATCCAGCCGGAGGACTTCGCGGTGTTCAGCGTGAACCACACCTGCGTGTGGAACCGGTTCACGGACTTCCAGGTGCCGGAGAAGATGCCGCCATGTCCGGAGGGAGGTTGCCATTGTGCGTGGTTCTGGATCCACTCGGTATGTCGCGTTGTATCGTTTCAGTTGGGATGTGAAACGCTGATTGTGGCTGGGATAGATCGATTCTGGAGGAGAACAGAGTAGGCTGCTCACTTCCGCTCACCTTCGTGGACAGCATTCTAATGGCTTGCGCCGCAGATTACATGAACGGCTTCAGGTGCAACATCACTGGTTCGACGTCGAACGTTGCTCTTGCGAAGCCCCAGGTCCCTCGTCGCTGCGGCGCCGATCCAGCGTTCAACAAAGCGGACGCCGTCCCCGGAAACTGCACCTACGGCGCGAAACAGCCCTTCTACTGGTTCCAGGACGAGCGCAATAATGTCCGTCCACTTCCTCCGCTGTTTTCTGATGGGTGGCTGACGCGCCTGGTTCCTGTGACAGATGTTCGAGGGTACATATGCGCCGCCCTATTATACCGACCTGTATAACTTCAAGGACGGGGCACAGAACGACATTTTTGTCGATTCGTATGTGCTCCCAATGCCCGAACCGGGCGTGAGCCAGACCGCCCTCCCTGAACTGCTCGCGCCCAATGCACCTGCTGCCACATCTAGTGTACCTGCCGCCACGTCGTCTGGCATACCGGCTGCAATGCCTAGTGCATCAGCTGGGACGGTTTCAGCCAGGTGTTCAGCTTGGTGAGTGCTTTGTCGACAGCGTGCGATATCAGGGAAGGGGTAGGCGTTGACATTATGTTTGCGGCCGCAGCCATCGCCCCAACGCCCGGAAGAACAGCCTGTTTGGGTTCCAGATGCGGCAGAAGTCATTCAGCCTCTGGCATCCTTTCTGACTTGTGTTTTGCCCATGCTCTGCTTTTCATCCTCCTCATGAACGATGACGAATGTCATGGGATCTGGTATCTTATGGTGATATGTATCGCTAGCGCAAATTGTCCATCGCAATCTTTGTCCTACAATATATTACTAGAACGTACTGTAACATCGCCGTCGACCACCACCATAATCTGTAGTTGTTGTCCAACCAAGTCCGTGGCGTCCACAGCGCGCCGCAGATAGTCCGAAAGCATCAACGGCGGCGACAGAGCGCAAGCGGTGTGATAAAGATTCGCGCAGCGGGAGATGCAAGCACAGTGGGGGAGGGCTCTCCGGATGCTACAGCCAACCATGGACGAAGGTCGGGAGTCGGAAGCAAGTCTCAGAGGTGTACAGGGTGAACATGGTCGTTGCAGTCAATGCTCGAGGCGGCAGCGGAAGGAACAGCGCACGCAACCTCTGCGGTCATGAGCTCACCGGTCTCAGCGTGCACCACAGAGTCCGCACGCTGGAGAAATTCGTCTACGTCGTAAGAGCCGCACTCGAGGTCTGACTAGCGCTGATGCCCGAGCTCTGCGAAGAGGTGCTGCGACCGTAAAGCGGTGGCGGGTTCGATGCGTCCCCTGGCACATCCCATTCTATCCGACAGGATCTCAGATGTGGATAGGTTTGTGCTGGACGGCATTTCGGGTGTCTTACCAGCGTCCTTGGCCAGAAGAGCCTTGCAGTGCGCAGGGACGGGGATGTTCGTGTGGGCCTTCAGATACGCGAGCTCTTCGGGAGTGACGGAGGCGAGGACCTCGACGGTAGGCTCGACGCGCTCGACGAGGTAGTGCACAGTGGCGCTAGTGCGTCTGGACTTGGTACGCCTCCTGTGGGCTGAGCTACGACGCGAGGTCGTCCGGGCGTCGGAGTCCGCTTCGTATCCAGCATCGACGTCGTCTTCAGGCACGGGGGAGCTGGTTGATCCCACTGAGGACCTGCGGCTCCCAGAACAGCCCCTTCGTTGACGTAGGCTCATGTTCGTCCTGAATATGAAACGCTGGATTAGCGGGAGTTTGCCATATGAATTCGAAGCTGAACGCCATACCCCGCGTTCGACGGAGACTTGAGGACTTCAACAGCATCATCCGCAAACGGGTCTGAGAAAACCAGGTTGATATCTTCGCCGGAGTAGACACTGAAGCCATCTGCAGACGACGACGACGAGGGCTCGAAGAAAGACGAGCAGGCTTCTGTCCCAGAGGATAGTGTGTGCGACATGTCGAAAAGCCTGCCGTAGACACTCCCCACGCTCGATGATGAAAAGCTCGACTCGCTGGCGAATGGATCGAGAGAATCGGCCGTGCTGAAAGACGTAGTACTTGCGTTTGGGAGGTGGAGGGTAGGCTTGGGTTCTGCGTCGACGAGTACCGATCGAGAGACGAGTATTCACGAGGGATTCGGCTAGGCTATTTTCGATGAAGTACGGGCTCCTTTTATGCGTTTCCCGGGACTGGTGGAGCTGGACCGAGATGACGAACATGGCAATGTCAGGACTGAAGCTGACATCCACCGACATCCATCGGATGGGTGCTGCTGGGCACCACAGCAGGCAGTCAAGGTCATCGGAATCCGCAAACTGCAAGTCCGCCTCACTCTGATATCGGCACTGGGCCATTTCCGCGTGGACCAAGTACCAGCGGCGGACAACTGCAGGCCATGGAGTGGGGCTAATTTGAAGGCAGGTCCGACGGGCTGAACCGCAACAGGATATTTTTTGAATACATGTGATTATCCTGCCCGAGCGGATTCGATGGGAGTCCAAATGTTTGGCGAAGGTCATGCTTCAGGGCGATTTAGACGCCAGAAATGGGCGGCGCGCTATTATCGTGTTTGCCTCTATTTAGACACCTTAGACGCCCACATGGCCGAAACCCTTGTTTTCAACGTGCTCCTGGACGGTCACGGCACAGGCACAAGTGCCTCCTCGCCGTTATGGTTGGTAGGGAAGGCTGAAAATGTTCTGAATCACAAGTCCCATGTAGCGGAGCTACAGCGGGTTGATGTCCGTCGTCAGTCCAGTGTCGCTTTCTATGTATTTTATTGTTCTTACTGACGTCTCGCCTAGAGCCGATGGTGTCCTTCCCGCGAGAACAATAACTACCCCTCTAATAGATCCCTATTCTCCTGCTTGCCGATGGTCATTATATCTTGCTCGCCCCCGAGTGTCGCCCCCTCATCGACTTGATCGATTTCCAGCCCACTCTCGTTTTGACTTCCGTATCTCGGAGACTGGTTCTCGCGCCTCGGGGCTCATACGCTGGTCCGTCACACTAGACATCTAGGACTCTTGCAGTCGGACTCCCTTAAACTACCTTCCAATATCCCGTCCCCATTTCCAACTCTTGAAGAACAACTAACGACATGCTTTCTGCAACCCTTCTTGCCCTTGCAGGGGCACTTCCCCTCGCGTCTGCGCACATCGGTACGAGGCTTTACATTCTTGCATTCAATGTGCACTAAGCGTCTCCCTCTAGCCCTTTTCCATCCTAGTATGTACGGCTTCAACGTCACCCAACAAACCTTCCCATACGACAACCGCCCCGTTGCCCCCCTCATGAACATGAACTTCAATCAATGGTGGTTCCACGGCCATCTCGACTATCCTCCCAACGCAGGAGACGTCTTCGAGCTTCCCGCAGGCAAGCCCGCCACAACTGAGCTTGCCTGCGACAAGGGCGAGACGTCGTTTTTCGCGTCCTCTCCCGGTGGCGACGTCCAAGACGGCAACAACCCGTGCAGCGGCAGTACCTTCCCCAGCGGTGCTATGCATACGACCGGTTTCAACGATCTCAAGGGCTGCGCGCTCGCCATCGCATATGAATCAGACGTGGCCAAGATTCAGCCCGAAGACTTCACTGTATTCAGCGTCAACCAGACCTGCGTTTGGACGCGCTTCACGGACTTCCAAGTCCCGGAGCGGATGCCGCCCTGCCCTCCCGGTGGTTGCCACTGCGCCTGGTTCTGGATCCACTCGGTGCGTGCATGTCTCGCCTAGGGCGGTTCGAAACTGGACGGCTAACGGTATGCTCGCTTTGTCTCAGCCTGACAGCGGCGGAGAGCAGAGTACGCCATTCCTCCCGAGAGCTGCATATGGCGGCGAAATTGACAACGGCATTGCATTTCAGACTACATGAACGGCTTCAAGTGCAACATCACCGGCTCGACTTCGAATGTGGCGCTCGCGAAGCCCCAGCTGCCGCGCCGCTGTGGAGCCGACCCGACGAACGGCAAGCCCGACGCCGCTCCGGGGAACTGCACGTACGGTGCCAAGCAGCCGTTCTACTGGTTCCAGACAGAGCGCAACAACGTCAGTGTGCCCCGTCTGCTTCCCTTGCGCTAGTGACTGACGACAGTGCGATGCAGATGTTCGAGGGGACGTACTCTCCGCCGTTCTACACTGATCTGTACAACTTTAAGGATGGCGCGCAGAACGACATCTTCCAGGACTCGTACCCCCAGGGTCTGCCCCCTCCCAGCCCGAACTCGACATTCGTCCCGACACCAAACCTGGGGAATGGCATCCGTGACGGCTCGTCCTCCGGCTCGAACTCCTCTGCGTCGGTAGCCTCGACCTCGACCGCTATTGCGAGCTCAGCGTCGACATCGACTGCCGAATCATTCTCCGCTACTTCGTCTGCGGTATCGAGTTCATCGGCGCTGCCATCCTCGTCGGATGACCAGGGATCAGCGGGCCTCCCGCTTTCCGCCGCCTCAGCCACTGAGTCGCTCCCCACCTCCTCAACAGTCGTTTCCACTCCCTCTATCGATGACACCCCCAGCGCCTCGATCCCGGAATCCACATCCATCGTCCTATCGACTTCAGTTGTACTGAGTACCGTTGTCGTTACCGTGACTGCAGCAGCGCCGTCCTCAACTTCCTTGACCCAATCACAGAATCCTGGTTCTTCAGCTCTGTCCTTCTCGACAGGGGTTATAGCATCGTCTGCCTCATCCTCGCGGCCGCTCTCGGCATCAGTACCTGTCGCCACTGGCTCCGCGGCTGCAACAACAGTGGCATCCCAAGCGCAATCCTCAACCGTTCCATCTGCACCGACAACTATCATTCTCAACTTCCCCACCGGCGGAGCGGGACAAATCAACAGTACTACGGTACTGATGGCCACCGCGTCGTCTGTATCTCGGCGGACGGGGATCCTCGCCGCTCGCGAGAACTGGTGAGTCATTTCGTTGTTTCGAAAACCAAGGCGCGTCCGCTGACAGTGCACCCTTCTTTCTCAGCAAACGCGAACCAGGCCAACGGAAACTCTTCCGTCGTCGTTCGTCCCCAGACGTCTCGTCGTCCAACTCCGAGTTCGATGCGCGCGAAGCTGAAGACAAGTCCCCATTCGCGAACATGGTCCATGCCGTCCACATGCACAGAGCGCGAAGGCTGGAGAAACGCAGCAGGCTGTGGAACCTCTTCTGACTTGCCCTCATGCCGGATTGACTCCTCCGTCGGGCTCAACCTTGATGCTCTGTTCGCGTCTCCGCCCGGAACCGAACATACGTGTCCATATTGACTGTACATATACATAACGACATCTCGACGTCCTTGTAGCGTTGCTTGTTTTGACTCACTTCTGTACTGGCGCTGGTCCTGTACGTGTAGCTCTAGCATACCCTATCAATGCGCATGCGCCTGTAGCTTTTCTCTATTTTCCTCTCGAGCAGTCCTCGGCAAGAGTCTCGGCTGGCCGCGACGATACACGGGCATACCCATCGTGATAAAATAGCATGGAAGGCAGGCGAAAGAGGCATGCTCGAGGCAGATTCGCAGCACGCGGCATCAGGACGTCGGGACTAGCGGGGCTGCCGAGGTCGAGCGCACTGCCGGCGCTCGCATGTCTCGACTCGACGTCACATAAATTGCCTCCGCGCGCGTCCGAGGTCCCGGCCAGGGCCTTTCACCCATTTCTTCCCTCTTCTTCCACGCTATCCTCCCCGCGCACCCCCGCCGCCACGTAACAGCCCAGCGTTTCTTTGACACCACGACCACGATCGACAGGAGGACGTAGGAAGCACAAAGCATGCCGCGGGAGATCATCAATGTGCAAGTGAGTTGTCCGATCTCCTGTGGCGAGCGTGTATCGATACAGGCGTCGGTACACGCTCGCGGTGCGTTCGCTGGCTCACTCCCACCTTTCTCGTAGGCCGGACAGGTAACGGCGATCTGTATGGATGCTGTCGATGTGGATGCGCGGGGCTGATGAGCGCGCGGACGCGGGTTTCAGGCCGGAAATCAGGTCGGGGAGAGCTTCTGGCGGATGCTCCTCGCAGAGCATGGCCTGGATGAGGATGGGGTGCGTTGCGATTCGTCGTCGGAGTGGCAGGCCGTGAGTGCTGAAGCGAGTGGCGTGCCCGGAGCAGCATTACCAAGGCAAAGACGGACAGCAGCTCGCTAGGGTACGTTTCTGCTGATGCATTGAGCGTCGATCAGACATTTACCCTTCTCGCAGGTTGGCGTATTCTTCACGGAGGTAGAGCTCACGGGCCTACCGACAAAGTATGTCCCGCGAAGCGTACAGATCGACCTCGAGGAGGGCGTCACCAATCGCGTGAGTGCTGTCGTCGATCGAACCCCACAACGGGTGTAACTTCGGGCATGATAGATCCGTTCGGGACCTCTGGGGAAACTCTATCGCCCGGATACATATATCGCGGGGCAGTCTGGCGCAGGAAATAACTGGGCGAAAGGCTGTGAGTAATTCCTCCAAATAGCTTTAGACATCGCTGTTAATGCTTTGAATGATGCGCCAGTCTACACTGAGGGTGAGTGGCGTGGTTAACTTGCACCTAACGAGGGGCTCAAGCGCACACAGGGGCGGAGCTCATGGACTCCATCCTGGTATGTGTTTCCGCTGTTTCAAGTTGCCCTGCTTCCACTCATAGCGCCACTCCTAGGATGTCGTACGCAAGCAAGCCGAAGACACCGATGCGCTTCAGGGATTCCAAATTCTGCACTCACTCGGTGGTGGAACCGGTGCAGGCTTGGGCTCGCTGCTGTTGTCAAAGTTCCGAGAAGTTGTGTGCATTCTCAAACGTATTTTCTGGCCCCTGATGTGAATACTGCAGGAATACCCCGATAGGATGCTAGCCACGTACTCCATCCTGCCATCTCCAAAAGTGCGTTCCTCATTATGTTATCAAGCGAGTTTCATGCATTGAACGTCGCATCGTGGCAGGTTTCCGAGACCGTTGTCGAGCCTTACAACGCGCTTCTCTCGGTCCACCAGCTGGTCGAGAATAGCGACATGACGCTTTGTATCGACAATGAAGCGCTCTACGATGTAACGCAGCGGACGCTCAAGGTCAAAGAGCCAACGTTCGACGATTTGAACACTGTCGTATCGCAAGTCATGTGTGGTGTTACCACCAGTCTGCGGTTCCCTGGACAGTTGAATGGGTGCGTATGAGTTACGGCCTCCAGTCCCTCGCTGACCCTATTACAATTCAGTGACCTGCGGAAGCTCGCCATGAACCTGATCCCCTTCCCCCGGGTAGGTCTTTCCGCTGATCTATCACAGGGGTTTCGACTTACGGAAAAATCAGTTGCATTTCCTCATGCCCAGCTACGCGCCTTTCTACGATCCGAAGGCAAAGGCCTTCCACCGTTGGAACGTGAAGGATTTGACCAACGCCCTCTTTGACCGTCACAACCTGCTCGTCGCGGTCGATCCTCGATTCGGGTAAGTCGACTCTCGGTCCTGTGCTTACAATCCGACTAACCGGATTCAAGGCGTTATTTGACTGCGGCGACCATCTTCCGGGGTAGAGTCGCCTCGCAAGAGGCAGAAGTGAGTCTGCCCGCTTTGACGGTGCTGGTGCAATCCCTTGACCATTTGACAGCATGCAGTCCTGGATCTTCAAAGGAAGAATTCCGCCCAATTCGTTGAGTGGATTCCGGACAATGTCTCGGTATCCCTCTGCTCCGTTCCGCCCGTTGGTCAGGTTCAAGCCGCGACGTGCCTGGCGAATTCGACCGCTGTGCAGGAACTATTCACTCGCAGCCTCGCTCAGTTCTCCGCTATGTACAAGCGCCGCGCCTTCCTCCACTGGTACACCGGCGAGGGTATGGACTCGATGGAGTTCACCGAGGCTGAGAGTAATACACATGACCTCGTGTGCGTGATCCCTCGTTATGATTGATTTCTGAACACCTTCACTGACTCATGTTCACTCGACAGTGCTGAATACCAGCAGGTATGATTCTTTGCAGTTACGAACGATCCCATAGCGATGCTGATTTTCATTGCAGTACCAGGAGGCCACCGTGGATGACATGGATGAAGACGAATATGAGGAAGAAGTCAGCACATCTTATGGTCAAGGGCAGTACGCCGAAGAGGCCGATGAGATCGGCGGGGAGCCAGAATTGGAAGAATAACGATGTGCCCAGGGTATCTTCATGCGTCACGTTATATCTTGTCTACGTTTTGCACATTGCTACGATTATGCTCTTCGCAGCGCTCCGTTTACTCAGCCTAATTTTCTCTGCATATCTTGTCTATCTTTGACAATCCTATATATGTTGATTCACAGAATCCTTACGTCCGCGGACGGCGTGGAAGGCGTGAGTTCGCTTTGCCCATCGTTGCATCCAGCCTCGGAAAACCCTAAGGCTCATGATCGCCATGCCACACCTTGGGAGGCAACCCAGATCTCCCTTGTGCGTCCTGATTCCCTTTTCATCCCATTGTCCTCTTATTTGACTACTCTCGTAGACGAATAGGCCATGTCAAACTTTATCAGCCTGTGCAGTCAGCAATTCTACAACTTTCTACGATCCTCTCATTGGAGCCTGTCTAGCGAGTGTCCAGTGTCACCGACTCCAGGCTCAAGGATTTACCGAAGTTTCTCCGGAGCAGAGGTCAGTCTCTATGACCCAGGGCTTCTCCTCTCTCATAAGACCATCTATCGATACAGCGATTGGTTGCGACATACGGCTTGAAAGCACCGTCCTGGGAGCCGCGAAACGGAGAACGAGGTGCACAGAAGATAGCCGCAACTGACGGCCATTATCGAGAGTGGTTCCGTGCAAGATCAAGCACACAACGACAATAGCCCGTAGTTGAGTGCCCCCTCGTGACCGCATTCAGCTCCAGTCCAGGATGTCCTGTGACTGGGTTTAGCATATCTTTGCGTGAGATTGCGTCTGGCATGCGACCGGCCTTCGATCTTTATCTAAGTTTCGAGGCCGCGTAAAGAGCACGTCCAGTTATAAAAACAGGACGGAGTGCTCAAGAGACAGCAACGCGTTCCCTACATCCACCCTACTCCCCAAACCTTTCTTTTCTCCACAGAGAACCGACCTAACGCCATGGCCAACAACCCTTCTGCGTCTGGACCGGAATTCGGTCCCTTGCCCCCTCGCTTCACTGAGTTGAAGAGGGAGATCATCGCGTCCTACCCAGACTTCGAGGCCCGTGCGACCAAGGCGTGGGGTGAGATTCTGGCTGAGCTTGACAAAGCCACCAAGGAAATCGTCGCACAAGGCTTCTCGGTGAGGCTGATCCTCGCGTGGCGTACTAAGCCATCTCTCGTTACGATTCACAGACGTCCTTATATCGTGGCTCTTGCAGAATGTGCCCGAGGTCAACTTCAGCGAGCTTGGGAGCTTGACCCAGGAGCGCGCAGACGAGATTCGCAGGAAGGGCTGTGTTGTCATACGCGACGTCGTCGATGATGCCGAAGCGCGAACCTGGCAGGCCTGGTTGCGCGACTACGTCGCGAAGAACCCGGTCGACGGTAAGCCCTTTGTCTGTCTCGTTGTTGTATATGGTGGGGCTAAGCGTGCGATAACGTCCATTTGTATTGCAAGGTATTCCGGAGGGCGATAAACAGTTCTTCCAGCTTTAGTCTGCATCACCAGTTCTTGGATTGTTTCAGGATGCTCGCTGACAGGGCGCAATGTCGCAGCTGGACGAAGTCCCAGATCAAGGCGCGCTCGCACCCGAACCTTCTCGCGACCACAATATGGCTGAACAAGATGTACCATACCAAGGACGGCGAAAAGCTAGAAGGTGTTGACCTTGATACGCCACTCATGTATGCCGACCGCTTTCGTATCCGCAAGCCGGGCGTGCAATGGGACGCGCACCCACCCCACGTTGACGGTAAGCATCTTGTTCTAGCAACTCGTTCTTCTCTTGACTACACATCTGGCTCTGTATCACAGGTGGAGGCATTGAGCGTTGGGAAGATGGGGCCTTCCGTCAATGCTTCGACGACATCTTCAACGGGAACTGGCGCGAACACGACCCGTATGACCTCAAGAACCGCATCGTCGCCAAGAGTTCGCTCTACGGTCGTCCGAACCAGGTATTTCCACTACATTCCATGTGAACGGTGGGGGTGCGTTGAACACCGATCTCACAAGAAATCTTCCAAGGCGACTGTGTTTAGGACGTACCAGGGCTGGCTCGCCCTGAGCGAGACCGCGCCGACCGAAGGCACCCTGCAAGTGTTCCCGAACATCATGCTGTCGAACCCTTACATGATCATCCGGCCGTTCTTCGCGCTGAAGGACGGAGCAAAGCCCGACTCGTTCGACCCCAACGATTGGCTGTTCGGTATGTTCTTGTGGGACTTGCCACATTTCGCCACCTGATAGGAGAGGATGGCAGACTCGACCTCTCCGGACTTCCATGGAATCTACTCGTATGGGAAAGCATTCATCGGTCCGCGCCCAAACACCCAGACACACCCGCACCTGAGGCTGGACGAGACGATGGTGTCTGTGCCCAAAGTCTACCCTGGCGATATGGTCTTCTGGCATTCCGTGCGTACTGAGTGCGTTTTCTGCATGCGTCGGCTATGCTGACAGTTGTTCACGTGCACAGGACATCATCCATGCTGTCGAGAGACAGCACGTCGGCAAGGAGGACTCGACTGTCATGTACATCCCTGCTATGCCTTACACGGCGATCAACGCCGCCTACATCGAGAAACAGAAGGAGAGCTTCCTCGAGGGCGTCGCACCCCCCGACTTCCCGAGGAACTTGGGTGAAGCTCAATGCGTGGGCGTTGGGATCGCAGACGACATCCAGAGTCCGATTGGGAGGAGGGCGATGGGTTTCGCAATCGAAGTTGCTTAGATTAGTAGAGTGGAGGTCGGTCCGTTTTGAGCATATCTGTAAGAGTATGGCGGGTAGATACATCGACAACAACGTCGAAAAATCTGGTGGATTACTTGTTGTACAATGTTACATTCGTTGTGGCCACGTCGAAATCCATGTTGTAAACCGACGGAGCTATTGGGAGCTATTGGGAGTCTCGAAGCAGTGTTCACCAACGGAGGTACGGAAGGAACTTGCCGCTGTGAACGAAGGGTGCAAATTACTCAGCGATTGAATGCGTATGAAGAATGTGAGACACGCACTCGAACGTGAGAACCACGCGATCTCCCTTGGGGTCGGGCTTGCGTTCGACGCCGACTTTACAGTCGATCATGGACATGATTCCATCGCCAAATTTCTCATGGATGAGAGCCTTGATAGGGGTACCATAAACAAGGACGCCCTACGCAACCTATCAGGATGGTGAAGTGTCCACCAGAGGAAAGACGACGTACCTCGAAGAGACGGTAGAGGAGAGGATCCTGGGGAGGAACCGGGCCGAGGCCACGGCGCGGGTACCAGTTGTCGCCGATCTCAGCAGTCAGGTTAGACGACGGAATTTCCAGGAGGTCGCCAAGCTTCGCGAGCTCTTCGTTGGTCGCCTTGGCCTGCCTCAACCGGTGAATCAGATGGTGCATCATGAGCGCGGATTGGTAAGCGCACCTGCCCATAGAACAGCGCCGCAACCCAAGCCTCGTCGTGCCCGATGGCCTTGCCAATGGCATCGAAGGTCAAGCCTACGGCGATCAGTCAGTAAAGCTGGGTTCGACAAAGGATATATGTTGCGGACCTTTCTTGGCCTTTGCCTCGAGTAACTGTGTACATATGATCGGGAGATCGGCATACGGCTCCGCATTCGCATTGACTTTCTGTTAAGCGTCTTCAATGGAACATTTGGCTCTGATGATCGTTGCACTCACAAAGGTCTGCTGGGACATGATACTTGCCAGTTGAAGAGGGTTGCTGAATGGGCGGTCTGTGGGAGCCTCGAGCCAAGGTGGGCTAAGCCTTATATATGAGGCAAATGACGCATTTCGGAGTTAGGTTCACAGGAGGCCATGGCTCCCAGGCGCTACTTTGAGAGTGCTCGAAATTGGACGGCAACGTGATAGCACTCGGGTGTTCACGCGACTACTTATGTGGGCCGGAGTGGAACGGAAATGAGCCAGGCGCAGAAGATAAACCGGGAATTTTAGGCGTTGGGGCTGTAGACAGTGCGCAGAGGCGCGACGGCAAATGACAGAGGCATTAGAAAGCACATCTTGGGACCGTTGACGTGCCACGAGAGGGGTTTGTGTCGAACCCAAGGACATCTGCCGACCGATTCCGCTCAACGGTGGTTGTAGGGCTATTGACAAAAGAAGTCGCATCATCATCAATATTGCTTCTTCAAGTGCTTGCTCTCAGGACATCCGGTCATGACCGAGCCTTCCGAGGCGTCGCGGTAACAGTCAGGTAATTGACCTTCGGAGAGAGCAAAGGGGTTTGGTTTAATGTTGTATGGATACTACTACAGTGATGCGTCAGCCATCAACGGCGATTGTCTTCTGTATGAGAAGGCTTCATACCGTGTACAGCGTACGTAGAAGGGAAGGAGGCATGAACGCTTCTCGCTATGGCGTACCATCGCTGTTGCCATCTTGTTCGGGAGTCACAGGCTTCCAAACATCCTTTGTAACGTGCATAACCTCATATAGTTGACCCAGCTGCTCCGCAGACATCTACAACGAGAAATGAGCTCAAAACTGGTGGTCGAAAGTGGATAAAATGGACCTTCTCCAGCGTTGTGGGGTCTAAAGGCTTGCCACGAAACGCCTTCGCACCATCGGGACCAGCAGGCAGCACATCCAAATACATCTTCCATTGGGACAGGAATCCTATGATATGAACCTTGTTTGTTGTTTCCTTATGTCTACGAAACTCTGGTATAGCATTGAGTTCTTGCATGACACGACGTAGGATGAGCTTGCTTACCATCTTTGACATAGACATCACCAAGGGATCTCATCTCTCTGGGAAGGTTTCTATGTGCTCGGAGGATTCTGCGGTATAATCTACGCGCATATATGTAGGTAGCGCACTGCTCAGATTGAGGAGAACACGTACGGCATCGGTGGCAGCAACGCAGCGCTCGCTTCACGAAGATTCAGAGGTCGCGCGGATACAGATTCAGCAAGGCGTACAATAGTAGGCCGAAGCATTTTGGTTCCTGGCATCACAGCAGTAGATTGAGGGCGGGAGACGGTGGCCACTTGTCAATGCGCAAGGAAGAGGCAAGCTATGTTGAGCGCTTTCATCCACAGCGACCAACTCTCTTCCCGCGACGACGACGACGTCGAAGAAACTCGTCTTTACCTCCTACTCTCCTCCTTATTCCCATTTCTGAAACTGCTTATATCGTGGTCTATCTGCCTGCTTTCTAAAACCGATGTCCAACAAGGAACCGACGCGTGCCCAGCTTTCTTCCCGGCTCACCTACCAATCACGGACCCCAGCATTTCTCTTGAGGATGCAAAATGGCATGGGAGGTCGAGGGAGAGATGACGATGAAGACGATGAATTTGAGTACGACGGCTCTGGAAGGCCTCCGATCCCCAAGCGTCCAGCCATTCCACAGCGGCCCAATGACGAATCAGGGAGTGCAGATGAGGATGATCTGGATGAGAAGCCTCAGATCGTGGTGTTAAAGGAAGGGAAGCATTTGTCGGAGAGGGATGTTGAGAACGAGAAACGGAGAGGTACGAGGAGTCAAGTACCACTGAATCGACCGTAATGTGTTGTCTCATCGTTGCGCTCAGCGAAGGGCTTACCCCCTCTTCCCGATCCCGCTGAAAGCGCTTCGAAGAATGACCCTGCAAAGGGATCTACATCTACAGAGCCAAAGTCATCAAAACAGCACGGCCTATCGTTCGGGGCCGCCGCAAAGCCCAAGGGCGCGAAACGGAAAGCCGTTGGTGACGGTCGAGACGACGCGGAGAAGCCTGATTCCGCTGCGAAACCCACTAAAAAGAAAGCCAAGAAGCAAGACAAGAAGTTGTTGTCATTTGACGAGGATTCATAGTGTTACAGCCTAATTTCATAAGGACCATATGATGAAGGGTATTTTGCTGTGAAACGAGTATGTAAAACACTCTCTGTTTTCAATCAACCAACGTTTAACATGTTATGTGATGGGATCAGGGTGCCATAAGCCACGTCCTTACGTCCGGACCCTACAACAACACCGTCCAAAGCGCGGCTGTTGTGCCCAAAACCGCTGCTAGCGACATACCGGGCAACCAACGACCCAAGGCACCATTGAGCCCATGCTCGAGAGGCGACTTCGTCGCCGTTGCCGTCGCAATGAACGCACTCCACGCAGACTGCGACGCGGCAGGGACGGTCACCGTGTACTGCGTCGCCGACGAGCCATAGAAGATCACGTTGCCGCCCGGCAAGAAGTCGTTTGCCAGCGTCGCGTTCTCCCCGCCAACCACCACCGTCCCCGAGACGGTTCCATTCAGATTATCACCCAACACGAACTCGCGCAGGAACACAAGCGCCTGCGCGGGCTTCCACATCGGCACCAGGTGACCCGCGCCCTGGAAGAGGACATACGTGAGCCCCCGCTCCTGGTGCACAATTCCGGCGAAGGCGCCGTCGTCGTCGAACCACGGCGTTGCGGGCTTGTGCGTGAAGCCTTGCTGGCCGCCGAACGTCATGTTCTGGATGATGACCTCCGTACCGCGATGCTGCACAAGCGAGTCGTCGTTCCCAGAGTAGAAGACGATGGAGACGTTTGCGGCGGAGGCGTTTGCCGCCAGCTCAGAGAGGAAGGCGATCGGCTCCACTGACGGGTCGCCGTACTGGTTGCCGACAGAGCGGTTGTGCACGGAGCCGAAGGGGTAGTTGAAGTTTCGGATCCAGTCCTTGGACGTAGGCGCGTGGAGCGCCGCGCGGACAGTGTCATTGTTGAAGAAAGACGAGGCGTTCTTGAAGGGCTCGGGGCTTGTCGCGTCGGGGATGTCGTACACGTCAAAGTCGCCGTTCGCTGCCATCGTCGGTCAGCTCATGTCCTTGCGTAGCAGCAGGGCCAATGAAGACTCACACCAGGGGAACGTGAAGTTCACCGCGTAATCGATCAGCTCGTCCAGCAGGAAGCAGCCATAGAAGGGGTCGATCGTGCCGTTCGCCCTCCCAGAGAGATCGCGTCTCCACTGCTGACGTTCCGCTTCCCTGCGCTCGTGCAATTCGGCGCGCTTTGCCGCCAAGGAAGGACTGCCATGCATGGCGGCGAACTTCTCAGAAATGGACTGCTTCAAGGTTCTAGCGCGACTTTCGGTCGGATCGAGGAGCGATTCGCTGAGTGCGGACGACTCCGTCGGCTCGACAAGGTTCAAGGTCGGGAAGTGACCGTTTTGGGGGTATGTGAGGTTCAAGTCGAATCCGCACAAATGGGTTCTGCGTGAAGCTGGTGAGTTATCGTCTCTCTCGTAGTTAGTGACTTCACTGACTGTTCGCGGAAATAGTTGAATACATCTTCATCGAATCCAATGAGAGCTGGATACGTCTCAATGACGTTGACCTATGAAAGTGACGAACGCCGAGCGCGCTGAGGGCGTCAAGGCACAATCCCAATTGAGGATCTCTTGACAACTCACGACAGGCAAATGCTCGACGGTTGCCTGAGATCCAAGCGACCCGTCGCCAATGGCGATTTTGTGGAGATTGACAGGGGGTTTGGGCGTCTGAAAAATGTGCTTCGTAATGTAAGGCTGCAATGAAGAACGGCCGTCAATGGGCCAAGAACAGCCGGAGAACACAACGCGGATGGACACTGACAATGTACGTCCCGGCATAGCTCTCGCCTGTCAGGAACAAGGGGCGAGTCGCGAGGCTCGGGAACACTTTGACTAGGTTCGAGAGGAAGCCGACCTGTTCGTTCCAGAGTTAGCATCGACATTTCCGGTCACAAAAGCTCAGGCGTTTGGACGAATGTGGATTGAATGTATAAAGACGCACGAAGTCCTGTCCCGTCTGATCCTCGTCCACCACTGGAAGGAGAAGGTACAGCGCACGAGAAATCAATCAAGGTCCAGCGGGCGAAGGACGTGCTGCATACCGTAGCCTGTCGTGTCCGACGTCGAGAACCCGGTACCTGTAGGGGGAAAGAGTGGACCGCTCAGTATGTGCCTGGCTTGCATTCGCGTCTTCAGCTTGCAAATAAACATACCGACAGGTTGATCAATCCATATGGTGTCCGCAAGGTTGTTCCAGCTGAAGTCGTTGAACACCCAGGAGCCATTGGGCAACACATGGATTGGACCATTCTGTAGCATGGAACGGTGCGCGCCGGTGAGCGTCAGAAGCTGTTGATCGTCTGCAGATCACCCACCTCCGTCGTAAGCGCAATCATACCCGAGGACCCTGGCCTGTCGGTGTGTGAGATGAACTTTGTGCTCGGCAAAGGCACAACGTCCGAATACGCGCTTACCCTCCTTGCAGCCAGATGATCCATGGGTCGGTGTTGTTCACGTCTGCGGGCGCAGTCAGGGAACCATTTTTGCCGACCTTCTCAAACGCCCAGAAGAACAGGGTATCGTTGGGGTGCCCTGAACGGTTCACCGGGATATTGCCCGCAAAGCTGCGGGGGAGCGCAGGGAGGGCGACGCTGATATTGGGCAGCTTATCGGTGACCTCGAAGTCTGCGGTATGGATGGGTTTGTCAGTTCGTACGCTTCACTGCGAGTGAAGAGGACTCACAATCCTGCCAGTCAGGACCGAAGGTGGTATTTGGTTGCCCAGGCCATGCGTGAGGGAACGAATTCGGGATTCCGCTATTGCTCTGACCGAAGACTAGAGCGCAAAGCTCAGAGGCAAGAACAGACAGGAGGAGACCGAGCATGGTTGGGACGAAGGCTGTGCCCTGGTGACCTCTCGCAGAGCGGCCGTATCGTCGACACGCCTTCAAGGTTTTATACCTGAAGAATGACTCGATTGCGAAGCCAGATAGAACCTATGGGAGCACAAGGTGTCATGCAGAAACAGCTCCATCGTGACCCTCGCCTTCTCAGGCATTCCTGGACTTGCCCGGACATCGATGCTGTCCAATCGAAAGCCTGTCTCGGCGATAATTGAATGTTGACACATCGCGGGATGGATGGCGTGAGCGGCATCGGGGTTGGGTCTGCGGCACAAGTGCGGACAGGTACAGTATATGATCAAGAAGCAGGAGATAAGTCGAGGTGAGTGGAGTTGGAACGGATGCCGGGGCGGGTTGTTGAACGTCCCGTCTTCGAAAGCGAGATATTGATCCTACATGTTCAGGTTGGCGATAGTGCGTAGAATTCATTACCCGTTGCGGGAAGAGGGTTCGGAAGACCAGTCAGATGTCCACGGAGAAGTACGACATGTTATGGACTAGGCCATTCCATACGGACCATCACTTTAAATGTGGCTCCGCCCTCGTTCTCACGAGACTTGAGGCAGGGTGTGTGCTCGATGTATGCGAGGAGAGTGTTCAGAATGCCAATGGACATGATGCGCCGTTGTGTGCCCAGCCGTTGCTGCCTTCTCTCCAGGCGCTGATAAGCTACGACCTTGCTCCCAGGGCCTCTCCCCCCCACACTCACAATCTCGTCGAAACACACTTGGCGGCAAACTCTTGGGACATTCAAAGTCTCAGCAAGTCCTAGCCTCCGGCCTGGATTCATCAACCATGTTGAACGCCAACCTGACCAATTGATGTCACGCAATCTCCGGGGGAGAATCCGCGTGCGGGTTTGCCATCTGCAGCAGGAGAGCGCCCGTTGCCTGTGGCTGTTCAGTAGATCAGCCGAGTCCAGACTGTTCAGATGCCTCTCACCAAGCTCTCGCAATCCCTCCTTCTCGTACGCTCCTTCAAGTTCCTTCAGACACTCATGGAGCTACAGTTGGCGAAGCCCCCATGTATCCTACATATCGAGGGCAGCCAGAATGGAGCTGAGTAAGCGATGTTGTGTAGGTGCGTACATCGGACCCTGAGCCTTTGCTCTCCCATGCCAGTTCTGCGGCGAGCTTGTTAGCGACGGAAGCTGATTCGGACAGATCGGGGGCCCAAAAGAGGAATTCATGACGTGTGCACCTGTTCTCGAACGGCGGATTTGAGACTGATCGGGCGGCGCGTCTCTTCAAGGCAACCCTGGCAACTCACCGGGATCCTGCCAGCCCGGCCTCCACGCCCGTTCCTCTCCTTCGTCGTCCCGAACTCTCTTGTCATGTTCAGCCAGGCCCACCTTTGACATTCCTTTCCGCCACCTTCTTTATTCTCGTCACCGGTGAGTCCTCATGTCTTGCCCGGCCACCTTGTCTAACACTTCGGTTGCGGTCTTTCAGCGATCAGACGGTAGATTCCTTTACAGACCGCAATGCTTGGGGAAAGGATTGTGGAGTCTTTTCCCGCCATTGAGGACGTGGAGAGCTTGCTTTCCCTCCCTGAGCCTTGCGGCGGACTCACAGTTAGGCGTGTCAAGTCCGCCGGTCTGCGCATTGTCACTGAGGTAGACGCTTTATGGCCAGCCAGTTCTTCGGTAAGTTCAATGCTTCACTCGGCCGTTCTCAGTCCTCACCGTGCTCCGCAGAGTGCGAACTGCCTACGCCCATCTTCAAATCGGCAGTCTTATTTATCCGTTAAGTACGTCACGTCCCTCTCTTGCATGTTGCACCCGCCCCTTGCCGCCCTCCTATACTCACTAGGCCGGATCCGCCTCTTCCGCCAGGACTCCTGATACGAGTCATACCTTTGGTCGCCCCAATCCAACCATGACTTGTCCTAAACATTCGCGTCGTCTCGCTCCGTCGCCGTCATCACCTCCGTCTGCGGCCATCCTCCATTCACGTCGGCTATCTCGATATTCTCAAGTCGAAGGAGCATTACGTTCTGCCGTTGAGGTTTGTTCTTCGGAGCTTTCACCTCAGGAACTTCAAATCCGGACACTTCAGAAGGCTGCCGCCTTGCTCGGCGATCAGGCGCGCGACGCACAAGCGTGTGCCGCGAAGCTACGCGCTCGGCTGGGAGGCACGGACTCAAAGTCGCTTTCGCCTGACGAGTTGAAGATCCTCCAACACGAATACTGGATGGAGGAACACAGGAGCGCCGCGATTAAGGACCAGTCGGAGAAGGCCAGAGACCTCTTGACGAAGCTGAGCAGTCCCGTCGGCGAGGAGGCTCCACCGCTATCTGCTACCCCGCCAGCTTGGAGCACGACACGTCAGGAGACCAACTTGGCGCGCTTTCTCCATCTATCCCCTACCCACATCGACCTCACCCACAACCGCAATCCCTCGACAGGCTCTAACATTCTGAGCCGGAGGAAGACCATTTCGCAGATTCAACCTCTCCGTTTGCGCTCTTCAGCAATGACCCTTGCCCTGCGGACCCCTATCCAGGAGCATCCACGGCGGTGTCGGTCGCTGGACGGCACCCACTCTCGCAGGAATTCCAACTCGACGGATGCCACCTACGTCGCTGAGGATGCAAGCGAACAAACAGCATTGGCCCTGCCGCTCGGCTCCCTGAAGGCGTCACCGTCTCCCGATTCGTCCCGCAACGATGGCTTTGTCCGAATAGAGGGCTTGGTCTCCCGCCGCCCTCGCCACGTCCTCCTCGCAGAAGTTGGCGACGTTACTATTCCGGACTACGCCGTGGACCTCATAGAAGACTTCGCCGCGTCCCCCGTCTCGGTCAAAACCACGCTTTCACCTGTGTTTGCCCCACAGTCCCCCACGACCGTGGTGTCTGCGTCCACGCCTAGTACGGTCGGACCCCCCGTGTCGCCGTTCACCCAATCTCGGTCGCACCAGTTTCACCTCAAGGTTCCCTCACTCGTTGCCATTGAAAACGGTTTCTCACGCGCGTCCTCCTCGATGCCGGACTTCTCCGACTTCACGCTGGCAGAACGCCCGTTCACGACCAAGCCTGGCAACGCTAACGTTACCAGTTCGCCCACCGGGAATAGTTCCTCACCCCCGCGACCATCGTCGCGGGTCGGCGGCATCCTCGACCGCCTTCGCAGCCCCCCCATCGAGGCCAGCAGTCCGACGGCGAGCGCCGGTGACACGAGCCCGAGGATTGCGCCGACCACGTTCCTCCACCGCCGCCCTCCTACGGCGAACGCGCCGGTCCGCGCTTCGGCGACTCAGTCGCTGCTCCTTCCCGTGCGCAAGTTCGGCTCGATGCGCGGCGCGAAGAATTCCTCGCTCGTCACGGTACCGGAGGCGGAGCCTATTGAGCGGCCACAGACCTCGATGGGCGCATACGGATCTCCTTCGCCTGAGATGATTCTGGAGCATGGTGTGACCGATGGGGGAGGGAAGACGGGGTCGAAAGGCCGGTCCGCGATGGCGCTGTTCACCAGAAGCAGATTCAACTCGGCGGGCAATGACAACGCTGTGATGGGTGATGGGAGAGGAGAGGTTGGGGAGGGCACGCGCGGCGTGCTGGTGCGGATGAGGAAGAAGCTGTCGAATAAGTTTGGGTCTCCGCAGAAGTAGAACCCGGTCGCCGCGGTCTCTCTTTCGAGTCATGTTGCTTTTCAGTTCTGTTGTACAGCGTACCTGCATTGTTGAGCTCGACCTTGCTTTCGGGCTCCGGGTTTGAGCCTTATGTTTTGTAAAAAGCATTCTTGTACATGTACATATAGCCTAACGCGGTCGGTTGCTTTGCATTATATTCTTATGTCGTTCGTTTTTCTGGCTCTCCCTACATGCATCTTGAAATGTTGCCTGTCCTATCGTATGGGTCTCGGTTTTATAATCGAGGACTTGTCACCTGCTACGATTTTTTTTCATGGCTGCATTTACGTATGTCGCTTATGCATGCTGGACATAGTTTCGAATATCGGATATTGGATATCGGCGGATGGAACACACCAGCATCGTCATCGTTCTCTTGTTAAAATACTTGTAGCACTGGTCTAGTTGTACATGTAGCAGTCATCTTGTCTTCTTAAACCTGAATCGTTCCTACTGGAAGCATTCAAAGCTTCCTTGACTGAAGCTCGATCAGACTACGGAGCTAACGTTTGATATAGCGACGCTTATGGGTCCAGTTTCTACCATGATGGGATGTTCGATCTGGGCACTTCCAAGCTAAGATCGAGCTAAGATATCGAACTTCTGCGTCCGTAAATGTTGTTGTCCCGCAGTCCCCCACACATGGTGAAGTAAGTTCCAAAACGGCGCCGCCGATATGCAGTTGTTTGTCGTCCCTAGTAGGCGTACTAGACGTGACAACATTGTACTCAAAGCCAATAGAGCCAATAAATTAAAATAAATAAGAAAGCCTCGCACCAAGGCGAAGCCAAATCATGGTGAATAGAAAGCCTTGAAATCGTGGAGTCGTGGCGTGAGCGACCCCTGGCAGAATACGTGCATGCGTTATCGTGAACATGACTTTCGTGAAGCCCAAGTGGGGCGATCAGAGCAGCGGCCTGCGAGCGCGAAGGAGGTGGTCTTTGGCCTTAATAGCCTCACTGCGGGGGCGAGGAAACACAGCAGTCAGCTTCGAAGCTCGTATGCCAGGGCCAGCAAGAGGGACTCACCCGGATCTTTTCTGCTCCTTGTTAATGTCTCGGACAGTCCTGGGGCCCCAGACGCCATTCCTCCCGTTGCCGTTCCTCCCGCTTCCATTGCCATTGCCCCGGCCCCAAGCGCTGCCCCTCCCCCTACCGCCAGGCCGACCAGGCCGAGCCCAAGGGAAGCTGGAGGGGCGTCCCCGCGGTGGGCAAGAAGACGAGGGGGACAGAGAGGAAGAGGGGGTTACAGATGAAGATGTCGGGGTTGTCGATGACGATACCAAAGTCGTTGATGAAGACGGTGAGGTCGCAGACGTGGACGATAGTGTAGCAGAAGAGGACGAGGGGGTGACCGAAGAAGATGCAGGGGTCGTAGACGATGAGGCCACAGTGGAGGTAGCACTTGTAGCGCTAGTGCTAGTTGGAGCGGGACCAGGTGTTGGAACGCTCGTCTGGCTCGGGCCGGGCACTGGAATGCCGTTAGGATACGAGTCCTCGAAGATATCATCCTGGGCGCCATCTTCGAAGTTGTAGAGATCGGTGTATTCGGGCGGTGAGTAGGTGCCCTCGAACATCTAGGTGATTGGGGGACCGGTGATGGTCAACAACCGTGCTTGCACGACAGCACGATAATAGAAGGGCTGGCTCACGTTGTTCTCCTCCAACTGGAACCAGTAGAAAGGTTGCTTCGCGCCGTAGGTGCAGTTGCCGGGCACAGCGTCGGGTTTCCCATTAGCGGGGTCCGCACCGCAACGGCGCGGGACCTGGGCCTTCGCGAGCGGCACGTCCGACGTAGACCCAGTGATGTTGCAGCGGAACCCGTTCATGTAGTCTAGTATCGCCTCGTCAACACGCCACCCACCCAACAAACAAAACACACGATAATCAGGGTCACACTCACTCTGCTCGCTGCCGGCATCCGCGGCGTGAATCCAGAACCACGCGCAGTGGCAGCCGCCGGCGGGACACGGCGGCATGCGCGCGGGGACGTCGAACGTCGTGTTGCGCGTCCACACGCACGTGTGGTTCACGCTGAACACCGCAAAGTCTGCGGGCTGGATCTTGCTCACGTCGCTCTCGTACGCGATCGCTAGGGCGCACCCCTTAACGTCGCTGAGCCCCGTCGTGTGCATCGCCCCGCTGGGGAAGCTGCCGTCGTCGGACGGGCACGGGTTGTCGCCCTGGCTAACATCAGTGTGGCCTTCGGACGACGCCCAGTACGAGGTCACACCCTTGTTGCAGCCGAGCTGGGCTACGGCGGGCTGGCCGGCGGGGAGCGAAAAGATGTCGCCGGGGTTGGGCGGGTAGTCGAGATGTCCGTGGAACCACCACTGCGAGAAGGTGTAGTCTTGGAGTGGCGCTACGGGACGGTTGTCGTAGGGGAAGGTAGAGTCGGTCACGTTGAAGCCGTACATGGAGGGGTGCCAGAGCGCTGTGGGGGAAATAGGTTCAGCGGGACTTTGAACGCAAGGACTCGAGGACGTACCGATATGCGCAGAGGCGAGGGGCAGCGAAGCTGCGAGAGTGACCAAGAGGACTGGAATCATAATGAATGTGAAGGAACTTTTTGCGTCGAAAATTGGGGAGAGGGTATCGTAGCGCGAGTGAGTGCACGGCTGGGGCGAATGAGAATGAACAGGCTTGGATCCCGACGAGGATGAGGTTTACAGTGCGGTCGCCCTTGCATTTTATACGCTGGCGGTTGAATATCTCGCCCCAGGTCCAGGGTGACCTCGCAGGCAAGTTGATGGTAATCCATCTCGCGCCCGTACCTATGCCCGGATCACCTGGAGCTAGGGGACAAGTTTCACAGAAGTCAAACCACAACACGGCTCATGCCCACCTGGCTGTGACCGGTCATGATCATGGTAAGCATTGCGGTAGCCTAAACGAAAACGCCGCTCACCTCTGGTAGCTGGATGTCCTCTGCCGGTGCTGAGCTCTCGCAGCTTCACGTATGCACTTCTCCACCCTTCTTCGACCTCCATGCCTGCACAAGCCAATCGTCTTGTAGTCTCTCACGCGTCGAGTCCTTCCGCCCTTCGTTCCATGCTCCTCCGACCATTGTTATTCCCACCGTCACGGTGTCGTTCCCGCCTTCTCTTCACCTAGGTGCCCAAGTTATGTTGGTCCCTCTTCCAAATTGTCCGTCATTGCCAAGGTCGCTACGCACGCTGTTGCCAGCGGATTGCCAATATGACGTAGCTTCGAACGTCGTCCTGGAAGTGAGTCTGAAACCGAAGAAGGGGGAGCATACGATGAAGCACGAGGCAGTTTCTTCCGTACAAACAGCTGTGAATCGAGTACTCGGAGGAAATTTCAGTCAGCGCAATGTCAGTCAGCGCGGCAATCGCATCTGAGCCACTCGCAATGAAAAGCAGTGGGCCGCCCTCGAGGACATCTCAAGTTTGTGGTCGAATGTCGGAGAGATTAATATTCAGAAAGGATGGCTCATGGGCGCCAGATGCCGAACCCTGCAGAAGTTGTGAGCGCCCGCGGAAGGTTAGGCGAGGCGCGCGGTTGTCGAACAGACATCCATGGCCAACCACCCCGCGAGCACATGCTTTGCCTCCTTCACCTCGCGTGTCCCTTCGCACGATCTGTAAACATTCAGCTCCATGCTCCTCCACCTCAGCTGAATGGTTTGGGCCCTGTCTCTGCTTCTCCCCATGCCTCGCGGAGAGTCTTTGCGACGACGCCTGCCGCCATATATCACACCAACCCGCGTTCCCACCAGAAAACACCTGCTTGAGAACGCGACTCTCCGGGCCCGTTTAACTCTTTTTCGTCTCCTGTGTCTTGCGAACGAGGCATCCGTGTCGCAGCCCACGCCTCCGCGCTCCGCCTCAAAGCTTGGGTCTCTCGAGCCTGAGGCTCTCATCCTCTCCGAATCCTATCGGCCACTCGCTCATCCACCTTTCTAGGTTGTAAGTACGTCCTTCGTTACGGCCCCTCATGCCATTCGGCCTTGCGACATCGTTTTGCACTGCGTGGTGTGTTTTGCCGAAGTCGTGCATCATTTCCATCGGTGGACATCTGTCGATATCGCGGAAGCAATCAGTACCCAAATTGCACGACAAATTCGATGAGTGCGCACGTCCGTTAGTATGCATAAGTAGTCGGATTGACACAAAGGACACTCGCACGCAGAGCATCGCCTAGCCACTCATCCTCCCGCACGTTGGGAGTGTGACTTGGACGACGTGCTGCCGCGTGCTCAGCGTTGTCGGTAATGGTCGCGATTGATGTCATCCGATGACCAGTGTGTTCCTCTGAACGGGATACCGAGTTGCAATTGTATCGTTGGGTGCCCATGCCTAGCGAGCGGCGGCCGCCAGCGATGCTTGCGATGTCTGGATCGTCGATGGACTCAGAGGAGACGACGGGAGGAAGTCCAGAACGTGATGTGGCACCCAGGCTATTTCCACTTTGAGCACTTGGCTTACTGCGGAACTGTCATCGCGGCGCGCGACACACCTGCGCTGTGCTGCCGCGGAGACGCGTCAGCTCTATACCACTGACATTCGAGCTCACAACGTACACGAGTTCTGCTGCTGTTGCTTGGCTGCTGCTATATAGTAGTATCTACCGGTCGAGGACTGACACAACCCATCATCGCCGCGCGAAGACACCGAGCGTCCACTGCCCACCACTGGTCTACCATGTCTCAGATGGCAATCTTGCCCGCTTCGCACCTCCTCTCCTACAGCATGCTCCTCGGCACGACCGTCTATCAGGTGAGCCTCAAAATGTTACGATTCACAACCACCAGCCCCTCTCCCTGCCACACGAAGCGCTAACCACTTACACAGACGTTCCTCATGACCAAAGTGGCCTACCTCACGCTCCCGACCTCCGCGTTCACCACGCTCCAGAAGAGGGTCTTCCCGGTCTACTTCCAGCTGCAGTCGCTCCTGCTCGTCGCGACCGCCATCACGTACCCGCCCACGAGCGTCCTCGCACTCGCCCAGGCCCCGCTCGATGCGGGGCTGCTCGCGCTCGCGGGCGCGACGGCGCTCGCGAATCTGGCCAAGTACGGCCCCGCGACCACCGCCGCGATGATTGCGCGCACGCATCAGGGTAAGCGTCCCATCCCTGCACCACGTTTCCTACCTTTCTCTCATCTCGAATCCGGGGCTTCACCGAGGGCTGTGGATCCGATAGCTGGAGGTTGGATGCTGACGACGACGATAATGTAACAGAGACCAGGGACGGGAAGAAGCACGACGATCCGTCTGGCATCAGCGAGGAGATGCGCTTGAAGAAGAGGGCGTTCTCCCGGAACCATGCGATGAGCATCCACCTGAACCTCCTATCGGAGATTGCGACCGTGGCCTACGGACTCAGCCTAGCGACCAGGCTCAAGTTTTGAGCAGGGTGAGGTCGAGGGTCGCGGCACGTCCTGATCCTTCTTCGTGGCTGTACTTAGAAGGTGGACTATGGAGGAAAATGGGGCGAAAACTCGAAACTCGAAGACCGAAAGATGGAGGGAAGGGTATCCCTGATCGTCACCAGCCAAATTGTTATGTGGTGGTGGAAGTGTTGAAGTTGCAATCCTCAGCCACCCAAGCGGTGGTATCAGTAGCCCCGCTGGGTAACATCTCCAGTTCATTGACTGAAACCATCACCCGGATATTTTGCGTACCTGCTAAGCTTCGTCAAGATGAGATACACTCCAACACTATGGTGCATGCGGACCTTCCCTATGTAATGATCATGTTGAGGCATATTGCTTCATCCTGAAGTATCGCCGCTTGTTTCAAGTGGATTAACTGTCGATGGTAAAGGGGAACAGGCGTCTGATGTGACCTGACGAGAAAACCCTTCGTGTACAGCTTGAGGGTCCCATATCAAGGCGAGACCTGTGGCCGGAGGGAAACGATTCCTGTCCGTGATATGAAAAAACATGCATCGGCGGAAGTAGATGCAAATCGGGGAATGTATGCCCGCACAGATGAGCAAACCTAGCGCCGACTCCAGGGTGCAGAGTGGGAAGTAGAAGTAAGTAAAGGTGTAAATAGTAGCCGGATGTAAGATATGGCACATGCAAGAGGGCGACTCCAAACGACCGCAGAGACTAAAGGACCGGCGGTCTCTGCCATTGTGTACCCTCTGTGGGTACTTTTTCTAATACACGCATGGCCGATTAGAATTGAACGCCAGGTATATGCGGCTGACGTACCCAAAGAACTTCTGTCCGTGACATCCTCGATGTTGACCGCACGTATTGAATCAATGCCCAGCTCATACGGACCCTCCACACCGCTATTTCCGCCTAGCAGAGAGATGCCGATTGTCCGGACGCGTTCGCGATACATTTGGACCTGATGCGGTACGAGCTCGCCAGCGTTGGTGAGGACGAAGTCTTTGAATGGAATCTACGGGGCATTTCAACTTCAGCGGGATACGTAAAGTGCATAGCACTCACAAATACGTCCTCCCAGCCGCCATCGTCTTTCCTGAAGAACAGCCGGTGCTGCCATAGGTCGGTCGTGATTGGTCCGTCAGTCTGGAGGTTGACGAAGTAGGAATTGCGAGTTCTTGGGTGACCCAATGCTCGAACGCGCAGAGCCAAGTACTCGTGGTTCGACACGTCCTCCGTTATTTCGCCGAACAGCGTTGACTGAGGCTGAAGGGCATCCGCTCATCATGGCGAACGAATACTCAGCGGAAGCGGCAACGTACCTTGCTTCTAAAGCCCGCATAACCACCTCGGATCTGCCCCTCTAGCCCATGCCTTACTGCCAATCTCATCTCGCCCCAGAACTTCCCTGTCGGCCGATTAACGAGGGAAGGACTCTTCCCCGAGGTGGGTGGCTTTGCGGTAGACTCGTCTAGGCCGAAGTTTACATTAGACATGCCGCCGACGTCCGCATCGCAGCCTGTGGCAAACTGGTCGATGTCTTCGGAACTGTTGAAGGTAAAGAGACGTTTGGGTGCGCGCGACGGCTCTTCTGCGCCCTCCATGCGCAGGACTGCACGACAAGCACTGTACCTCAGCAGGAAGCCCTGGGGGACACGACAACGTCTGCGTACTGCGGGAGGTATTGTCGCGGAGGAGCTTGCTGCTTCGATTGAGGTATTGACCAAAGCGCGACATGGCGGGTGGAGTCCAGCGAAGGCTTGGGGGTGGGCGGGAGGTGGGTCGGGAGCAGGCGCGACAGTCGCGCGTCAAGCGACTGTACTCAACGTCATCGGCAGTCCCGGCGTTTGTCGGTGAGAGCATCTTGTCTGCGTCTTTCGCCTTGAGCTTTGTCGTCGTGACCGGAACCCTCGTCGGTCTCATCCATCTGAAGGTCCAATATTCCTGATCACGTCCCTTTCCATTGCACTCGGAACCAGCCATCTCATGCATCGAGGCAGAAGCTTGGATAGGTTGTGTGCAAGGCGACGTGCCAGCCGAGAGGATAGGTGACGCGGTTTGGATGTGCCGACAGCGATCGCGAGCGGGTAGCTCGGGGCCGTAAATGTTCGGGTGCGTGTTGGTTTCCCTTTCTCTCTCAACCTCCACGGCCTCGACGTGCTCCCATCCCAGGCTCAAAGACGCCTCCACACTCCCTACACACCACGCCCACACGGCACTTCCCCTTTTCTCGATGTTGTATCAACCTTCCCTCCTCCGCCTGTCCTTTCTTGTCCTGACTTGTGCCTCCCCGACACTTGGCGCCGTAGAAGAGCCTTCTTCAACGACATCCGAGCCACAGTCCACAGTCGCGTCAGTCCCACAGCCCCTGCTTCGCGTCCACCGTCACCACCATCATCGCCAGCAACGCCAGGTTAATTTGATCCCACAGGCGGCTGGCGGCGATCCTCGAACACAACTCCCCGCTGGTATCCCAGGGTCTTTGCCTCAAACTCGTTCTGCGATGTTGCCTCCAACCAGTCCTGTGAAATTGTCCCCGATCAGTGCGGCGATATTGCCCCCACCTGGCCCTGGGTCACTTTCCTCAACTGGCCCTGCGATTCTGCCCTCAAAGAGCTCAGCGACATTGATTGCAACTAATGCGGCGGGTTTGTCCCCAGCCGTTCCAACCCAGAGCGGCTTTCCTACTGCCAATCAGGATGCTTCTGTCACGGCTGTCCAGTTTCAGACCGCTGGTCCTCTCGGCATTGGTATTCCCGACAATAGAATCAACGATCCTCCGTCGGCTCCAGATCCTAACGTGGACGCTGAGGACCAGACCGATCTTTATACTACGATCGAACCCTCACTGAATGCTGAGAACTCGTCTACGTCGACCGCAACATTGCCTGTGGACTCTCCGGTATCCTTCTCTCTTGATTCTTTCATGCCGACTCTTACTGTGCCTGTAACAATTCCCGCCGGCATTCCTAGCTCAGGGTCCCGATCTTTCACTACGAGCCTCACTTTCCCGGTCGTGGCGCCTACCCCCGCCCCTGCCGCTTCCCGAGTCTCTTCTTCGCGACTAACTCTTAGCCTACAGTCAAGTTCGACTCCCTTATCAGCGTCTCCTGCATCTGGCTCACCAACACTAGGTTCAATTGCTTCGGTCTCTGTCGTCCTTCCTACTAGTAGTCCATCAGGCGCGACCAATCGCGACCTTAACCATCCGAACCCAGCGTCGTCCTCCCCACAAGCCGAAAGGTCCAAGAAGGCCGCTGTACTCGCCGGCTTCCTCATCCTAGGCACCCTTGGTGCGATTGGAGTCGCGCTACTTTGTTCCTACTGCGGCCTCTCCCGGTGCCGCCGCCGCCGCCGGAACCGCGGAATCTCGTCGGCGGACCGCATCGCTGAAGAGGGCCTGAACGATGACGACCCGCCGAAGCTTGTCCGCGTGAACCTGGACGAGAAGTGGTCCATCGTGCCCGGCTCTCCACCCCCCACCGACCTCGAGGACTTCGTTGACACGCTTCCACGAGACGCCCACGTTCACACCCTCTCGTGCAGTACATGTCCCCCGGACTCGCTCAATGGCGTCCGCGGCGGTGTCCCAGGCGGAGGCAACCGCGCACCAGGCCAGCTGGACCCAGGATGGGTGTTTCCGAATCACCTCCAGCTTGCGAACCTAGCTCTTCAGCCCCAGGGTGAGAGCACGACGACAGGCACCTCTCTGGCATTCACGAACGTCCACCTGCAGGGTCCTGAAACACCGTCCCAGTCCTCAGCCTTCCCTATCCCGACTCCAGAGTGGAGCGCGCCGGGCAGCGGCGGCACACCCCCAGACAAGTCCCCCGTCGCGGGGAGGATAAGCACCTCGGGCGACAGCTACATGACGTGCGACAGCGCGAGCAAGTACTCAATGGCCAGCGGTCGGCGCGCGTCCGGCGTTGAGTCCGTTGTCGGGACTAGCGAGAGCGACAAAGACAGCGGCATCGGCAACGCCAGCAGCGGCACCGCGGGGGCGGTTTCGGAGCGGCCTAGCACCCCGGACGCGTCGCACTCGTCCTCGACGACAGGCTCGCCGTCCATCCTGATGACGCCCCAGCAGCCCGCGAGAGCGGCGGATGTCGCGCTGCCGGCGTCCTCATCTCCCTCTCCCGCTAGCGTCCGGGGCGGCTTGGCGATCGCCAGGTCTGGGCAGGCGGCGGAGGGTTTCACGGGGGAGGATCCGGAGTGGGACGTCGTTGCGACGTACTCGCACATCGCACGAGAGGAGGTGAAGGGGACCTCGGTTGGGGAGCTCATCGCCCGATCGCGGGAGATGCCACCTACACCCGGGCAGAAGGGCTTGTCGCAGAAGGCAGCGAGGAAGAAGAACGTGAGGGAACGACGGGCGACTGGAGTCGGGATCGAGGGCAAGAGCAGGGTTGTGGGGCCCCTTACACTGGGTGACAAGAAGGTCATGGTGGTCCATGGGGCATGACGCGTCGAGTGAGGGAGGCAGAGGGCGGATGGATCGTCGGCGGTTGGAGAGCTCAGCCGGGTCCCGTGGAGTTCATTGTCGTTTGTGACGGAGAGCTTCACTACCACATTCTTTTAGGCCTTTATGGCATCATAATCGTCACGATGTTGATGAAATATACGTTTGAGAAAATCCAGACGGGAGATGCGCTAAGCCCTTTGCACGGCGACTGTAGCATCTGCAAGATGGCATTATCGTCAAAGGGAACGATCATCTACAGGTCCTGTCTAAAACGTAGTAACAGTCCCTATGGACAAGAGTATCGCACTCGCACTGGCAAGGCTGTCGAAGTTCGTTTTCACAGTGCCACTTTTCCAAACAACAACTGTACTAGAACGTGATCAGTCATATCTAAGGGTGCCTACCCAAAATATACTTTGTTGCGCAACTGCGAACCAAACTCTGTTACGCTATTTGCATCCAAAAAAGTTAGCTAATAGTATTCCTAGACTCCAGTTGAATGTTAAGACGTGCCTCATAGGCTATCTATGTATCTGTATCATGGAAGATGACGAGCGGGGACGAACCCAGCTACAGCGATGATGCACAGAATCCAATATACCAGAGTTCCTCGTGCAAGGTTCTTTTCTAGAGATACAGAGAACAAAGAAGACGACGCCGCTGGCGCCATGGCTCGGACGGTCGAAGCCGTCGTCTGTGCAAGGCCGTTAGTCAAACCAAGCGCCCCCTTGCACGGCGCGCCTTCGCTGATATACATGAAGATGCATCCTAAGACGTGCTCATGTCAGCATAGTGTAAATTTACGCCCAGAATAGCTCGACTTACCCCAGGTCATGAACGTGTGCAGATACACAACGAACTGCACAACCACAAGCACCCATGTCGCCACGCCGACTTTTCCCACTCGCTTCGTCACGAGGCTGATGAGCGGAAACAGCGCGAACACCGCCACGAACAACGAATATGACAGCGTGTAGAGCCGCTTCGAGCCGAGCTTCCGGTGCATTGAAGGGAAGGCAAAGATCTGGATCATCCCTCCGACAAGGCCCGCGACACCTTGGATGAGGCCGATGGCGAAGGAACTGAAGCCAAGGCCGCCGAGGGGTATACTGGTGGAGTACATTAGGGGAACAAGCACTTGAACGCATTGGTCCATCAGTGCAATAAATGCGTAGTTGAGAATCGGCCAGAGGACGCGAGGCACCAGTACCGTCCGGATAGTGATAACCTCATGGAAGGCGGCTTCCGAGCTCCAGGTGTCCTTCGGGATGCATGCTCCATTTGTCTTTTCGACATCGACCTGCGGTGTCAGGGAGTCGTTCTTCCGTCCCCTAGAGTGGAGAGTTCGAGGAAGTGTCTAGCAGATAATGAGCATCGCTCTTCCAAAGAAAAGTTTCTGAGCAGACCTCTTTGAGCCCGATTAGAGCGAAGACGAACGCACTCATAGACACGCATGCCGTGACGATGCAGGGCAAGAAATACGGGTACGTCGTCCAAAAAGTTCCTTGTTGAAAAGCCCGCCAGTGGTCCCCGGGCCTTGAAAAGACACCACCGATAATGGGACTACGGACGGTCTCGTCAGCGGTCATTCAAAATAATCCAAAGGCAACCTACCCGACCGTACTTCCAAGCGACCAGATCATGGGCAAGTACGCGAAGCCTCTCGCGCGATTCGTAGAGTCCGTGATCTCCGCCATCATACTTTTCGAAACACCGATGTTCCCGTTGAGGGCGCCCTCTGCGCACCGGCTGAGGACGAGGGCCCAATATTTCGTTGACAACCCAAACCCGATCATCGACAGCGTCAGACCGAGGAGGCCGCCAAGCAGGACGGGTTTACGACCGATGCGATCCGACGCACGGCCCCATTGGAGGACACAGACCGCTTCGACAGCGTAAAACGAGGATTCCTTGCAGCAGAGGAAGCGCATGAGCGAAGCAACACAGAACCACCCCAATGGTTGGAAGAACGTACAATGAGTCCGGCGAAATAACCTGTCTTGCGCTCGTCTCCGCCAGTGACACCGGTTTGCCTCACGAGCTGGTTGACGAAGGGGTAGATGACAGTGGATGTGATAGGCTCGGCGAGCTGAAGGTACAGCAGAAAGAAAAGCTGCAGCTTTGGTAGCGGCGTCTCCGTCGCTGGCATGCAGTCTCCGCTCTGTTCCTCCCGTTCCCTTGGTGGTAGTACTTGACTCGAGTCTTCATGTCCTCGTGCATTCTCGACGACGTGGCAAGCAGGATCAGCTATGATGCTCCTAGCGTTGCTCATGGAGAACAGTGAGAGACGGCGGAGCTGGGCCCAACATACGGTTCCCTGTTTTAAGTGTCCGCCCACGGGGTAAACTGCAGGAGCATGAGGACGAGTACGTACGGACAATTTTTAGGAACATGAATTGCGGCGGAGCTACGGTCTAGGACCTGCATCCATGATCGGCGAGTGCTTCTTCCTGGAAGGAAGAATGCTAGAAAAAGACTCACCTGCCATTGCCCCTTCTCGTGGTCTGCTTCGTCCGCGCACCATGAAAGCTTCACGATGAACTAATATCAGCTACAAGCTTGCACCACAGTCCCACCATTCCATATGTGCTCACTTTCCCGAGGCTCGCCCCTTTCTAAGATGACGGAATAAGGACAACTTCGACTTAAAGGAAGCAGTGGCCCTTGCAGATGCAAAGCCTTCGAGGAGACTGCGTGGGTCTTGATGGCACTCAGAACGGCAAAATCGGTCCGGGACGGAATTAATTCAAAGGTAGTTGTAAACCAACAGTCCAACAGTGCACCCCGCAAGTGCTTTTGGGTATGCTCGACTACAGAACAAGCGAGCAAGCGACCTATGATTGCCTGTCCGGGCGGAGGGAACGGACGACCTTGCCTGAGAGAACAGTCAACAAACAGCCCTGGCAAAGACGTCATGGAAAGCAACGCACCTGCCCGCCAGATCTCCTGCTCGTCGATCTCCTTAAGCTCCTTCGCGAGGTCCTCACGGTACGTAGAGCGGCCGTTGAACTCGAGGCTGCGGCGAGTCTCCGTGCCGTTCTTCACGCTCTCGTAGAGACGCTCAAAGACGGGAAGGTTGATCTTCTCGAACTCCTTCGCCCAGTCGAGAGCGCCACGACGGGCAGTCGTGGAGCACGCGTTGTACATGTAGTCCATGCTGTACATGGAATAAATATCTATGGGGTAGGCATGCGGACGAGCAATGTAGGTACTCACCCGTACTGGCCAATGAGGGGGTAGAGAGACTGGGTAGCCTCTTCAACAGTCTCGTTGAATGCCTCCGACGGGGTGTGGCCGTTTTTGCGGAGAACCTGGTACTGGGCGAGGAAGAGACCCTGGATGGCACCCATCAACTACGAAAATGTGTTAGCTATGGATTACGACGGACAACACAACGACACGTACCACACCGCGCTCGCCATAGAGGTCAGAGTAGACCTCCTTCTCGAAGGTAGTCTCGTAGAGGTAGCCAGAGCCAACTGCAACACCAAGGGCGACAGCCTTCTCCTTGGCTTTGCCAGTGACATCCTGCCAGACGGCAATCGAAGAGTTGATGCCACGGCCCTCCTTGAAGAGCGTGCGGACGGTGCGACCGGAGCCCTTGGGCGCGACGAGGATGACGTCCACGTCGGTGGGAGGCACGACCTTGGTGTCATCCTTGTACACGACGGAGAAGCCGTGCGAGAAGTAAAGCGTCTTGCCCTTAGTGATGAGGGGTGCGAGATTCGGCCACGTCTGGGACTGTGCGGCGTCCGAGAGGAGGTTCATGATGATCGTCCCGCGGCCGATCGCCTCCTCAATGGGGAAGAGGGTTTTGCCGGGCACCCAGCCGTCCTCGATCGCCTGCTTCCAGGACTCGCCGCCCTCGCGGACACCGACGATGACATTCAGGCCGTTGTCGCGGGCATTGAGGCCTTGCCCGTGGCCCTGCGAGCCGTAGCCAATGAGGGCGAGGGTGTCATTTTTGAAGTAGTCCTGGAGCTTCGCGAGTGGCCAGTCGCTGCGCTCGTAAACGACCTCGTCCGTGCCAGCGAAGTTGAGGGTCTTCACTCCGCGCGAGGCCTAAGGTTTTTTTCAAGGCAAACATTGGCACAAATACGGCAGCTGATTGATGACCGGACGTACGATGACAGCGGTGCGGGGTACGGCAGACCGCGCTGCGGCATTGCGAGCGAGGGCCGAGTACGACGCCTTGGTGACCTGGGCGGCGGTGCGCGGGGCACGACGGGAGGCAGCACGGGCAGCAGCACGGAGAGCGAAGGAGGACATGGTGGTCGGAAGAATACCTTTACGCGATGGTGACTCGGTACCCAGTTTATAGCTCTTAAATTTTAGCGCCAGCTCACGCCATTCTTGACTCGTCCCGGGCGCCCGCTACTCCAAAGTGCTCTCTTCCTCCGACACTGTTCCTTCACCCCGCCTCGCCTGCTCGCTATCCTCGCATGCCAAGGCTAGCATACAGAATACTGTTCATTTCATTCACATATTTTCTACCTCGGATGCGGCGCGTTGCCGTCCCAAATCATGAGCTCAAGGTGAACGCTTTCGGGCTGAACTTGTCATTCAAAATCAAACACCTCAAGATCCATCGCACTTCAAAATAACATTGGGTGCTTCATTTTTAAATGCCTCATGAGCGATAAGAGACTAGTTGAGCACTGTCCAAACAGATGGGATAAATAGCGCCAATCCCAGCGAAAAGATCCCTGTGGCACTTGCAAGCGAGATGCTGGAATTCGGCGTTGTGGCGGTCGAACTAGAAGTCCACGTGTCACGTTGTAAGTAAGAAGCTGAATTGTCCATATTGCATACAATTTACCTAGGAGAACTTGAACTTGAGGTGCTGGTGCCCGAGTGAGAAGCCGTGGAGCTGCTGTTGGTACTGTTGGACGCTGGAACCCCATTTCCCACCCGCGCGCTGGCATTGAATGCACGGGTGGTATTGGACTGCAGCGTCCATGTAATCCCGCCCATCACATGTCCAAGGAACAGGGAGTCCTGATGGAGGGCGTGTCAGAAATGACAGATATAAATGCGTGCAGGACGGGAACGAACCTTCCAGGTCTCGTTGAGGTGTCCCAGGCTCGTGTAGAAGCTACGGCCCGCGGTACCATTTGCGTCGATGCCTGCACCATGCTCCTGATACCAAGCTACAAAGACCGGGTCATTTATTCAAGGCTTGTGGGATTTTACAAAGAATTTTACCAGTGGGATGAGGGGTTCCTTGGTCGTATTTGCGAGGTCCAGGATCTTTGCCTAGTTTCAGCCAATCATTCCATCCGGCTGGATAGTGCGAAGAGACTGACCCGTATAACTCGATTCATCTGCCGACAGAACGACAACGGCGCCGATAGCTCGAGGGTCAGACTTGAAGTTGTACCTACATCATCAAATAGAGAAGTCAGCTTTCATCGTATACGTACTACCCCGCTCCCAGTGGGAACAATTGACACGATATCCTGCGGAATGTGGATGTCACACAACAGAACCGCACGAGTCATCCTGTACATTCGCTAGTGTTGCTCTCAAAACGAGCTATCCAAAGACTCTGAGTCAAAAAAAGCACTCTCTCAGCATGCGATAGCGTTGCATCCTCAACTGCACGCCGTCCATAGGCTTGGGACATGTGCGCCGTCCCCACCGCCCTCCCCACCATTATCGACGACCTGCACGGCGGTGACAAGTTCATCTGGGTCGGCTCCGCCTATGCGTTCGCGAGCATCGGGATTCTGTTTCCCTGCAGCCGCTTCGCTGACGTCTTCGGGCGGAAGGTCGTCCTGCTGACCAGCATCACGTCGTTCGCGATAGGCAGCGCCCTGGCTGGGGCGTCGCAGAACATGAACATGCTCATCGCCGCACGAGGTACGTGCATATAGTCAGGTTTTCTCTTCGGTGTGTGCTGACCTCTGTGTGGCTTCTTACAGACCTGGGGACTACGCTGTGCACCCATCACAAGCCCAGCTCCCGCAAGGACAGATTCAAAGTCAGGGCTTACATTTCGTCTCGCACGGGCCATACGCTCATAAGGCCAGCAGTACTGGGGTGCGGAGGACCAACCACATCAACGTCCTGAAGGGCGTCGTTAGTCCATGGAGAGGAGATCGGAAAGCTTCTACACTCACAGCGTTTGTTATCTCAGGATGGTAGTCGAATGCAGCTCCTGCATAACGGGAACATTGTGAATTGGCGAGGAGGAAAAGGAGGGCGAAGACTGTACTGACCAACTTCCTCCTGGTACCAGGTGGTATTCCGTAGCGCATCCGATGCAGCATGGACGGCGACAAAGTTTCCACCGAGATCCAGGTAGTGTCGGAGCGCAGTCTTCCCCGCGTCATCCAGCACTATTCCGGACGAGTTGAACATGGCTGTGTGCATTGGAGAAACTGATAGCGATGCTCACCTTCGCCGGTATTGCTCAAAAACACCAACGCATCATACTGTGCCAGGGTATCGTCCGTGAACCAAGTCTTGTCTTCCGTGTGGTCAAACGCGATATTGGAGCCAGGTCCGAGCTGCACGAGCGCGTCGACGGCCGTGGGTATAGAGTCGTGGCGGAAGTCTGCCGTGGCAGAGTAGATCAGGATACGAGCCACATTGGTTTGCTCTGCGACCGTTGGATGTGCCCACAGAAGTAAAGAAGACAGCAGAAGACTGAGCATAGACGATCCGAGCTGGGAGCCTGAAGCCATCATCCAGAACGAGTCCTAGAACAGCTTTGGAGCAGCTGGCGGTCAGGGTATGGGGTTGAGGAGACTAAGTGGGACACGACTGTTCCCGTAAGAATATATTGAAGTCTTCAGGAACCTCACCGCCCCTGCCCGGCACGCGGACGGTGGTAGTTGAGACCGACTGTCGGACTGACGCGCGCCGTCACAGAAAGTCCGAGCGACACAGAGAGGTGAAAGGCTAGCTGGAGATCCGTATGCGCACGGCATTGGAAGGGAGCACACCACTGCCACTGTGCCAGGCCAAGCCAGTGCAAGGGGTGCTGTAATGTATAATATCGTCGCGTACCGCCAATTACGACATTTGAGGCTGATCCTGAATACTGCTGATCATCATCGTCTCTTTCCAAGGGACTACCGTTCACCGCCAAGACCGGCCCCGATTCGTCGATTGTTGCCTTAGAAGAGACAAGCAGGTAGAGAGAGAGAGAGTAACACACTGGCTATGGTTCAATATCGAGGAGAAGGAGTATGCACGAGATGAAGGCATTGTGATCGAGCCGACCGAGACAGTGGCGGATCATTGCCATGTCTGACTTGCCTGCCAGCTGAATTGCCCTCAACGCTCGTCCGTCCGTCCCATTGTCGCTGGCGTTCACGCTCACGATGTAACGTACTACTCGCCCTACTTGACTTAGGGTAAGTTATACTTAACACTATGAAGTAGGCACCCTCGTGCTCGTCGTGACCAGATATGGCGATGGTGTCTCGCGGGCGCCGGTCCGTAATCGTGGTCCTGTGATTGGCGGACTGCACAGCGATTGCAGACCGACGTCATTCTCAGAGGGGATCGCCATTTCATGCTGCACGCGGTTTAGTAAGCGCCTGGCAAAACCCATGCTTAGCTGGCTGCTCTCTCACAGGACTGCTCGGTGTGCGGAAAGATTTATCAGCCTTCGCGCACGCACTCTTGCCTTACGACCACAGTTTCTCCAGAACCCGAACAGCCGTTTCCGAGTCCAACACTTTCGCAGCATGTCCCAGAAGACGATTGCCGTCCTCGATGCATCTGAGTTGAAGGATGGAGAGATGTGAGTTTTGATTCATCTCTTCGCCGCAGCGTACAGGAGCATGGGGGTTGGACGGCCATACGAACGAATGGGTCTCTCGATCCAAGCAATATCAGGACGTTGTGCGGCCTCGCGTTTTCAGGAGGCTGCTGCCTAAAGCCGTCGTGTTGAAACCTGCGATGTAGGAAGCAAGTCGAGTTTGAGGGAAACGGCAAGGTCCTCCTCTCGCGCCTTGGGGACAAGATTCATGCGACGAGCGCGTTCTGCACTCACTACGGTGCGCCCCTCGCCAAGGGAGTTCTGACTTCGGATGGTCGCGTAGTCTGGTGCGTCCTCATCCCTGTGACTTTTCTCGCGGTTTGTCGGGAAGCTGAGGTGCCCGTGAGCTCCGCAGCCCATGGCACGGAGGTGAGTGAATCTTCGCCAGAAGGGGAACACCATGAGGATGTATGCGTGAACGGATGCCTACTCACGCCGTCGCGCATACAGCATGCTTCAATGTGTGCACCGGTGACATTGGTACGTCCTTCGCACAACCTTCTCCACTGAACCCCTGTCGCTGAACGCGTCCCTATCAGAGGACGCGCCTGCGCCGGACGCGCTTCATAGCTTCAAGGCAGAGGTAAAGGACGGGAAAATTCTCGTTACCGCAGACCCGAGTGCAACGTTGAGCGCGAACAAGGCTCGACCACCGACCCTGCTTGCCACTGGCGCAGGTGCCCAAGGAAAGGGCGTCGTCATCGTCGGCGGTGGGAGTGGAGCTTTCATGTGCATTGAGAGCTTGAGGGAGGTGAGGACTCTCTGGCGCCTGAGATTGAGCTTAGACTCAACGCCCATGGTGACTAGCACGGGTACAACGGTCCGATCACGGTCCTGTCTAAGGAGCCTCACAGCCCGATTGATCGGTCAGCTCAATGTCCCCTGCATTTGTATGAGGCTGGGTACTGACTAGCCTTTCGGCCTTGTGCAGAACGAAGCTGAGCAAAGCGCTCATCACCGATGCGTCGAAACTGCAGTATCGGTCGGTGGCGGAGCTCCGTGCCAAGTATGGCGTCGACTTCCGTGCGAACATTGAGGTGATTGGCGTCGAGTTGGGGTCGAAGGAGGTCGTCGTTGGGCCCAACCAAGAGAAGGTGTCATACGAGACACTTGTTCTCGCGACCGGCGGGACGCCACGCCGCCTCCCCATCCCTGGTAAGGACTTGTCGAATATCTACACGTTGCGCGGCGTCGAAGACGCCAAGAAGATCGACGCGGGTATGTCAGTGTTAAGCAATGGATCGCCAGGAATGGACGCTCACAAGATATGACACTATAGCGGTCACAGAGGGCAAACGTTTGGTTGTCATCGGCTCGTCCTTCATTAGTATGGAGCTTGTCGTCGCCGTGTCGAGCCGCAAACTGGCGTCCATCGACGTTGTGGGGATGGAGGAGTTCCCGTTCGAGGTAGTCCTCGGCAAGAAGATCGGTGTTGGTCTCAAGAAGGTTCGCATGCTCTCTTCGCGAGGTTTTCATCCGAAGCAAAGCACTAAATACTCGTATTCCAGTTCCACGAGTCGAAGGGTGTCAGGTTCCACATGCAGTCGAAGATCGAAAAGATCGTCCCTTCGGGCCAAGATTCCTCCTTGGCGGAGTCCGTTGTCGTGCAGGGCAGCGGTGGTGAAAGCACCACCCTCGAGGCGGACGTTGTGGTCATGGGTGTCGGCGTTGCGCCGGCCACTGAATACTTGAAAAACAGCAAGGGCTTTGAGGAAGTTGTAGGACGGGATGGGGCGGTGCAGGTCGACGAGTTCTTGAAGGTGAAGGGTATTGATAGTGTATATGCCATTGGTGCGTTGACTGGCCCGTTATGTTCGATATCTACTGACTGGATTGCTTCAACGTAGGCGATATTGCGTTGTACCCCCAACCGGGCACGGGAGAGTTGAGGAGGATTGAACACTGGAACGTGAGTGCTCGTGAAAGTCTCCCAGGTACTTATTCTGAGACTGACCATGAACGCAGGTTGCTGGCAATCAAGGGCGTGCTGTTGGTAAGACCATCGCGGAGGGCAAGGGCCAACCGTTCGTGAAGGTCCCGCTGTTCTGGAGTGCACGTGAGTACATAACGGTGCGCGAGACAGTCATTCATACTCAACGGAAGTTTATAGAGGGCCAGCAGCTGCGCTACTGTGGCATCGGTGCTGGGTTTGACGATGTCATCATTGATGGTAACCCAGACGAGATGAAGGTACGCTTTCACGCCCAGCTTCACTTCTACGCCGTAATCCACATGTGCTTGTGCAGTTTATTGCATATTACACCAAGGGAGAGAAGATTGTCGCAGTAGCAAGGTACTGTCCCTTTCGTTGTCCTCCATATGTTTGCTTTTCTAACATCTTTGCAGCATGCAGAAAGACCCTGTGGTGTCTAAGGCATCCGAGCTGCTCAGGCTTGGACTCATGCCATCCGCGTCCGACATCAAGTCCGGAAATGTCACGGTAGGAATGCTGAAACAAGTCGTTATGACCTGCGCTTATCGCTCCATTGTCAGGACTTGCTCTCTATCGACATCTCGACCGTTAATGCGAAGGCGAGCGTGGTGTAGTCGGAGATAGAGCTAGATTTGTACGAATACCAAGCTGTCAGGAACTGTTGCACTGTACAAAAGGCTTCACGTTACCGGAAATGTAACATAGCGATGTACCACGTAGCGCGCGAACCTACGCGAGCGTCGACATGGAGGAGGGGAAGATATTCGGACGAAACGAGGCACACCAGTGCAGTTCGGGGGCTATAGCGTGTGTGACCTCCAGGTATGTGCGCCAGACGGAAATGAAGTAGACGTGAACAGACGTGAACCCCGTTCAGCCTGCAAATTGCAACGTTGAACCACAATTGAACCAGATCGAATGTCTTTTCGGTCCCCAAAATGGAAACTCAAGCGCGCGCCACAACGGCCCGGGCCACCGTTCTGCACCCCGTCGCCGCCACCACTGGCACCATGCTCTCCTTATGGTAAAACGGGCGTCGGGAACGAGTCCGAGTGTCTTTTTTCCCCCCAGAATAACATTGTGTTGTCAGAGCCTAACCTCCAGCTGAATGTCGCCTGATCCCCACTTCTGTGATTCGGCGCGTATTCTGGCCACTACCTGCGACATGACATCGACTTCGCAGCATGCGCACTACTACTATAGTACATACATCCGGCACCTACCAGGAATTCAGGGCGTAAAAACGACTAATAACGCTATCTCCGCTGGAATGAACAATCGAGCATGCGAAACTTCTCATCCTAATCATCCGGTTCTAACTCGCCGCCCGACGGGTGCCGAGTCGTCACCCCATTGCCAGCACTCTCGCTGGGTTCCCTTCGCCTGCGATCTGCTTGGCGTGTATATCCGTCTCGGACTTCGACAACAGATACCTGAACCTCCTTGAGCGATGCGGCATTGGCGAGAAGCATGTCCGCGTAGGCGTCCACGTCCATATCACGAAGGTAGACTTCAAACGGCATGAGGGGCAGCTCGTCCCCACTACCGCCCTTGGCGCGACTGCGGGCTACTCTCATCCAGGTCAAATCCAGGCTCAGCTTGAAAGTGGGCACGGAAGACGCGCAGACGATGTCGACGAGCATATCCTACGGTGACGGATGGCGACTTGAGCGAAATCGCGGCGTCGAATTTCCATCAGGAGCAGAGACTCACCAGGATCTCCTCCACGGATATAGTTTCGTCGCTTCGTTGATATGGAAAAGGACACAAAGCTCAAGGACTTGTAGGCGGTCCTCTTGGGAGAGCACGGCGCGCACGGCGTCGTCCAAGGGCCACAACGGTCCTGAGAGCCGAAGGGCAAGGTCCGACGGGCGGACATCCAGGATGATGTCGTTGAGGAAGTTGGGGTCCACCCCGAGCTGCTGATCGAAACTGAGCTCGACGGAGGGTATGTGGCACGTCAAACCCCAGACCCATAAGAGGAGGAGCGAACCCTGGGGCTTGCGCAGGGACTGCCAAGTCCCATGGTGAGCTTGAAATTGCATGGCCATTTGCCGACGCTCATGCCACGTTAGTTCGGCTTGGAAAACGGAGTAATGGAAGTACGTGAGCGACAGGATGTTTGGGAATGCACGGATGTAGTCTTCGACATACGGAAGGCCCGTACAGAATAGCTCGAGGTGCGTCACGTTGGCGTAGCACGGGCCGTCGGGTGTAGACACCGGAGAACTCGCGCTCAAAGACTCGAGGGTAGATTGGGAGCCTTCGAGGAGGAGGATGGGATTCATGTCGGGCTCAGGGGGGGTCTCGTTTTCTGGCTCTGCGCTACGGACACCAAAGTGGATTTTCGCCGTGACGAGACTCGACCGAAGCGTTCGAAGAAGCGTCGCACAGTGTACCCCGGTTGCGGAGATGTCTATGGTCTTCAGGGTCCTGAGCTTCGCGATCGCGGGGCCGAGGGGGGGATAGAAGGCTAGCAGGGCTTCGGCCGCCAAAATATGGAGAAAAGTGAAATTGGAGGCTGCGAGGGCGAGGATCTCAAAGAAGAACTGAAGGATAGGAGGAACGTTTTCTGTTGGCTTGCAGAGGTCAATACTGAGCTTGTTGAGAAGCGTGAGGCGGCGAATGCATTCGCCCGGGGTGCCATGGGCATGCAAAAAGAATAGGAACGACAAAAGTGCGATTTCGTGTCGCAACGTGAGTCTGTCCGCAAGCAGGTACTTCGTGCCTGCGTAGTTGAGTGCGTTGCAGGTCTGCATGAGGTTGGAAACAACTCTGTGATCGGCGTATGACATGATAATGTGCATGACGTCCAAGTTCCATGACTCCACGTATAGATGAGACTGAGGATCCAGAGTGATGGACTCCGGGGTGCTTGTGAGGTCCCAGTTCAGTGATGAGAAAAGTTGGAGGAGAGGACTTGTGGAGTCATCATCATGGCGTGTATGAGATTGTGACGGAAGACGACAGTGCGAGATTATCAGTGTAGAGGAGTAAGGTCGCTGGGGCGATTGTCGCGGCGGCTGCAGCTGCTTGACACAGCGCGCCACATGGTGGGAGCAAAGACTACTCGAGTCTCGGAGAGCAAAGAGAGCCTGAGATGGTTACGCGAACCCCGTGATCGTGAATGCGTCAATCGACGCGTCGGAGCCGAAGCCATTGGCATTAGGCGCACGTTCCCCTTCGCGGCCCTTCCACCACTGCCAGCCACCACCACCCCCCAGACGCATCACCACCACGCGCCCCCCTGCTTACGAACTTGATTATGGCCTCTATCTCTGGCGCAAGTTCATCCAAACCACCTTCCGCACCATACTGGAAAGGCAAGGGGCGAGCGACCCAGCATGACTTTGACGACCTCAACCCGACCATCACCTACCGGCACCTCCTATCCTCCAACCTCGGCGTGCGCGACCCGCTGCGTGTCGTCGCGCTGTGCGACAGCGATGCCTTCTATGCCGCGTGCGAGCAGGTACGGCTGGGGATCGACCCCGCGCTCCCACTCGTCGTGCAACAGTGGGAGGCGCTCATCGCAGTGAACTACCCCGCACGCAAGTACGGCATCTCACGCATGGACAAGGCGCGAGACGCTAAGAAGCGCTGTCCGCACCTTGTCGTCGTGCACGTCGCGACGTACAAGGAGGGCGAGCCAGAGCCCGGGTACTGGGAGAACCCTGACACGCGCACCCACAAGGTGTCGCTCGACCACTATCGGAGGGAGAGCATGAAGATCATTCAGATGTTCAAGGAGGGACTGCCGGACGGCGAGGTTGGTGAGTGTCTGCTTTCGCAGTTCTTTGAGGCCCTGGGGATGGGCAGGGGCCAGGGTCGGGAAGAGCTGCTGTGGCCATGGGCTGACGTGCTGCTTGGGTCAGAGAAGGCGTCCATAGATGAGGCATTCATCGACTTCACGCGGCCTGTGCGTGAGGAGATGCTTCGAAGATATCCGCACCTCGCGAGCGTCCCGGCTGACGCCGCAAACGGATTGGACACGCCCTTACCGCCTCCACCACCGATATCCTGGAAGGGCAAGGGTACAATCGTTCCTGTGGTTCCCTCGAAGGGGGAGCCGAAGAAGGAAAACGTGAAATCTCCAGACGCCGAGTCTAGTGTCGAAGACGAGTCATCTGCGGCGGAAGTAGCCTCGAACGCCTCAGAGCTGGACGATGAGGTTGAGGAGGATGCTGTAGCAGAAGACGACGAAGAAACGACCTGGCACGACGTTGCATTGTCCATTGCTGGAGAGTTCATGATGCGAATACGAGAAGACATTCGGACGAAGCTCGGGTACACTACTTCTGCCGGTCTTGCAAGAAATAAGTTTCTTGCTAAGGTGAGTTCATCGAGTTGCCTCCTCGGTATGGACATATGCCCTGACCATCTGCATGCAGCTCACGGCATCGTATAAGAAGCCAATGAACCAGGTTAGCAACATCGATCGTGTTCGACGCGCACTCCATAGCTAACTCCGTGGTCACCAACAGACTATTCTACGCAACGCCGCCATCCCCAATTATCTTAAACCTATGCCATTTCAGAAGGTCCGCAGCCAGAAGTATATGCATTGTTGCCACATTCCCAGCCATGACTGCTTTGCTTTGCAGATCAGATTCCTGGGCGGCAAGTTAGGGAAAGCGTTCGCTGAAGAGTATGACGTCTCCGTCGTGCGCGACCTGCTGTGCGTTCTTATCCGCAGGCCTGCGTCGTCAGAAATTTGACACAGGAATGAACTCGCAGGACAATAAGTCTCGGTAAGTCGACAACGCGACGAAAACACCGCTCTATTGCTTAGGGAACGGGGTCTCCGGTCACAGAGGAAATGCAAAGGAAGTTCGGGGAGAATTCCATATGGGTCTACGAGATCCTTCGGTAAGTAATTCGTGCACGTCGTATCCCTTCACTGATCGCTCACATTGCCTTGGAGAGGGATTGACCGCTCCGAAAGTACGTTCGCTCGTTCTGATCGCCACTCCCACGCTGGCAATGCAACATCTCACATCCTTTCATTACTATCGGCGCGCCATTTCGGGTAGTCAAGGAGAAGTCTGCGGTCAACAAGAGTATGCTTGCCTCGAAGAACCTCCCCAAGCCTATCACGAAGGCGACCGAGGGACAGCATTGGCTTCGAGTTCTCGCCGCGGAGCTCGCCCTGCGCCTTAATGAAGCGCGAGATGCCGACCCGGCATTGTGGCCAAAGACCATTGTACTGCATATACGACAAGGTGAGGTGCAAGGTGCAAGCGGTGCCTGCATTACCCCTATCCCTTGTCTTCTCTGGGGGTTTCAGCAGTTGACATGCTCTCGTATTTGTAAAGGTTATGAGACCGCTCGATCAAAGCAGCTCCCGTTCCCATTCACCAAGAGCGTGACGACGGATGTGATCGCCTCTTTTGGCAACAAGCTATGGAAGGAGCTCGTGGGGACTGCGGGCTCCACCCCATTCAAGATAACCAGTGTCCAGCTGTCGTTCTCGGGGATCGGATCCATGGAAGCCGGACAGCGCAGGATCGAAGGATTCTTCGCTGCGCGAGAGGCGTCGGACGACCAGAACGCATCCGAGTCTGATGTCGTGCCGAGTGTCAGTGACTCCAATGGTAAACCACCAACAAAACGCTCAATAAGGGACACAAGCAAACCACCATCAAAGCGGCCGCGGTCCGGCTCGATCACCAACGACCGCCCTGAAACGGCAAGTGGCAAGAAGCAGAACACCGGTGAACTTGAAGATCAAACCATGAAGTCGGATTTGTCGGCGCGGGTCCCGGATGAGCGGTACTCGTTCTTGTGCGAGAAATGCCATGAGCGAATATGGCTAGCAGACGCACCGGCAATATCATGGGTGGAGGAGGATTCAGATGGAAGTGGGGCGGGCGAGACTGCTGACGACGCGATCAAAAAAGATGCTCTCGCGGTTCTGCGTCTCGAGCACGCTGATTTTCACTTTGCGGAGGAGCTCGCTGCTGCGGGGGATGATCGCGCACCGAAGCGTGTTATTCGACCTGCAGGCAGGCCGACGTCGAGTTCGACTGTTACTGCCAAGAAGAGACAGAAGAAGGTGGCAAATCATGGGATTGCCCAGTTCTTCAGCAGGAAGCAGTGACGCGGTGGAGAAACCCAACCTGACATGGGTTGCGAGGGGTACTATGTGGGTATGACAGCGGTGCGCGTGTGCTAGGCAGGATTGTTGGCGAACATGATTGGTGGAGCAGCACCCGGATTTGAATTGGATGGTCGACGAGTGCGAGGAAGGTTTACGGAAGTGATGCGCATTGGGATGGGGTGGCTGGTGAATGACGGCAACGGGGGCAGACGAGATCACATATCATGATCACACCGCCACGGAATGCCGGCGGTGGATTGCAGACAAGTCGGACTGCACCGTCGTCCTCCGCGTGCAGCCCTCCGCTGTTTCTTCGTTCGCCTCTTCCACGTCTCCCTTCTGTCTCCTTCCTCTCCCTTCGTTCTTGGACTGGCTCCCCTCCCCGTCTGCTCAGGTCAGACCCCTCGTTTCGACCACAGGCGCAGGACGACCTTCAACTTTGCGGTTCACAGCAAGTTTTGGCCAGTCTGTCCGGGACAGTTCGCTGCTTTGAGCCCTTTTCCTACCCCTTTGGCTTCGTTCTTCTGTCCTTCCCACTTTTTTTTTTCGCCTTTGTCCAAGGTCCTGTCGAACACCATGTCTCAGTCTGCTAGGCTCTCGACCACACTCACGGCGCTCGTCTACCTAAAGGGTCAGGCGGAAAGCCTTATCGTGAGTCGCCCCTTCACACAGACACAGCGTATGAGAATCCTGACGCAGGACTTTTCTCCAGGCTGTCGTTCTGTTCGCCACCATTTCTCTGCTCGCGATCTGTGCCGTGTTCTTGCGTTACTCATGGGAGCCGCTCGTCAACTTCTTCAAGCGCCGCCAACTCAAGAACGGGCACCACTCCAAGGCGTTCTTCCACACCCAATTTGGAGCGTATATCGCGTCGCTCATGCTCAGCAATGCGCTAAGCAGCATAGGTCAGATGGTTAACGCACAGTGGGCTGCCGAAAAAATGGTAGTCGAAGGTACGTTTTCTCGCGCATGATCCTCAGCGTTCATCAGACCGGTGGATTGAGACGCGTCTCATTACGTCAGGGACTCTCTGCAACGCGCAAGGTACGTTCGTAACTGCATTGAGAAGATGAGGCAGACACAGCGTGCTCATGTGAGTCTGGCAGGCATTCTTTCTCAGATTGGGGACACGGGGGGAGCCTACTTCAGCGGCACCATCGCCATCCACGCCTTCAACACTCTTGTTTTCCGCAACAAGGTGCCAGGATGGATCTGCTTGGGTGCCACCGTCTTCGGGTGGTTTGTAGCGATCCTTTTAGGTGAGTTTCTCGTTTCGTTTCAGTGGGAGATAACATGCTGCTCACTTTTGGAATATGGTTCAGCCGCCGCGCCAACTTGGATCCTTCACTTGCCTTTCGGCCCTGTTTACGGTATCAACGAGCTCTCATGCGGGATCTCGATCGAACACCCTATCCTAGCCGTGGTGCTTCATCTCCTTCCGGTAAGCCAGCTGCCTTTTGCACTCCTTGCAGGCGAACTTACCGATGATCCACCAGCTTATGCTAGGCTCTGTCGTCTCTGTGATCTTCTATACGTTGCTTTTCCTGATCCTTCGCGGCACGCTGTCGATCAAGAACGGCATCAAATTGAACCTAAACCGGTCTCACCGATGGAGTACATCCAGCACTGCGACTGTGGAGTACAAGCGCTTCATTGCTGCCATTGCGAGGAGCATGCTGTGGTAAGTCGGCTTCTAGATGGTATGAATGTAACTTTGGCTAATGCATATGTGCTAGGTACCCCTTCGCCTACAATATGCTCCTCCTTCCGGAGATTACCGTCAGTCTTACCAAGGCGTCAGGTATCGAGGTGCCATTCTCGGCGTCTGTCTTCGCCAGTGCCACTGCAGCGTTGCTCGGTGAGTTGATTTACCGTTGTTAGGAACTTCCATCTCTGACGAGGACCACTAGGCACTGCTAATGTTCTGATACTCGTGAACACGCTCCGCATCCTGCGTCCGTTCCTCGAGGGCAACCTCAATCCTGGCACGATAAGCGACGGCAGCAGCGAAAAGAAGGCCCATGACGCTGATGTGGAGAGCTTCTTCGCCGGTGCGAAGTCGCCCATGGCCTTGCTAAGCCCCGACACACCCCAGAACCCCGAGAAGGCTTTCGTTTCTAAGCGCGAAAGCAAGATCGAGTGGACGCCACCTGCCCGCACCGTCTCCAAGCCGGTATCTCAAATCGGCGCATCTGTTGTTCGCGGTATTAGCCGCGTCAGCCGTCACATCTCAATGAAGCCCAAGGAGAGCCAGCTCAACCCTATGCTTGAGGTCGAAGTCGCGCGCCCCATCACCCCCGTTGCCGAGCTGAACGCCATGATCACCGTGCCGGAGCCCGCCGCCAGGAAGCCGACGCTGCCGTCCTCCCCCCGCCTCGGCCTCCCCGCACCGCGTCGTGACAAGCGCTCCCCTCTCATCAGGCGGCCTACCATGGACGTTGAGCCAGCGGAGCCGCCCTTCACCACGATCACGCTGAAGACGCCGGAGCCCCCGAAGCGGCAGGCGTCGACCAAGACCAACAGCTCCCGCCACACCTCCGCGAACGAGTCCCTCTTGTCGATGTACCTCTCCCGCACGCCCCAGCAGCAAGAGATGGAAAAGCCCTCGCCGCCTCCCAAACCGCAACCCAAGCCGCGCCCACCGCCTATGCCGCTCTCCGCGCGCCCGGGCCCGAATTCGGCTGTTGCTTCTCCTTTGCCTCTGCGCTCTGCGCGTGTCCCCGTCAAATACGGCATGCTCTCCAGCACCGGGGCTAAGGAGGCGTTGGCAAGCAATGAGTGGGCGGAGCGCGTCCGCCGGGGTGCAACCGGCACCGAGAAGGCCGTCAAGGACGAGCGCCGCCGCTCGCGCTCACTCGACCTCGCTGCGCCCACCGCTGCGAGCGCCCTGCGCACCCCGATGTATGGGAGCACGCTTGGCGTTCAAACCCCCACCGCCTTCGCACGAGGCGGGGGCTTGAGTGCGGCTCCGGCGCGCACGCCCGCGTCGGCCGCGACGCGCCGCTTTCCTACGGCGGGGGCGAGCTGGACAGGATACATTTGAACGGAGCGCACACACATGCCACGCTTTCTAATGAACTCAAGACCTTGGATTCGGAACCCTGGAGGCTGATGGACACTTCCCTCTCCCCTGCGGCAGCTGATGACCCGCGCCCGCTGTCCCCCGTCTTCAAAACGACACAACTGCAGCTGGCCCTTCGCTCGACCTCGAGCGTCCTCTTAACAGAGTTCAGGCCCATGCTCTACGCACCAGTCAGAGACACCTTCTACTGTATACGTTCACAGGCCACCTCGGATTCCACTCTCACCCTTTGTCCGCACACGGGGCACCCGCAGCATGGCCAGCTGTGGTGTTCTGCGACGCGTTGACACTTTCCCCACTTCCCCCCTCCAAACCCACTCCTCTTCGTTCTGTAATGTGATAGCTGGACTGTGCGTTATGGACGTAGAGGACACCGCGCGCGACAACGATTGTGCTACACACCCGACCTCCAGCTGCAGTCTGCATGTGCCGTCCTCCCCCCTCGCTCGACTCCCAAGCGGACTCGCTGCTGCACGCTCGTTTTTGTTTGTTCGATATGATGTATTTCTAGCGCTCTGCTTTCTTCCATGGATGTGTTTTCTCACGTGGGTGTGCGTATCGTGGTTTTGGTAAGTGACTGGTCAGGCTGACTCGATGGACCAGTGTCGACTGGTTACTTGACTGACAGACACCAGCTCGTCCGAGAAGTCCGAAAGGACAGCCATGCAACAGGACGGCCATACGCCAGTACTATAGTCTACTCATGAGTCAAGGACGAATGTGAGAATTCACTCACAGGAGGCAGGCCTTCCCACTGTCCCACTGCATCCTAGTCTCCGATGCCACGACGCCATATAAAGGAAAAATCCAAGGCTGACAGGCTGTTCTGTCAAGCAGACCTCGTCGCAGTCGCAGCGGTGAGTTGGGGGTCCTACGTCTGTGATTCACATCCACACTGTATCCATAGCGTGCGGCCGCGGTCAAACTGTATGTTTCTTCCATGACTCTGGGCGCGAGCTGGGTCCTTGCTGTGGTCGGCCGCGAGTGATCGAGCAGACGTTGCGCGGAGCTGCCTTGCAGCCACACAGCACGATCCTGACCCAGGATGTGACACTTGAGGGTGGTCATCAGCAGCGGCCATATGTCTGTCCTCGCGCCATCGTCCGCGTCCTGCATTGGGGTGTGCTATTCATGTGGAGACCGTCCTGACTGTGCGCACTGCGAATCCGACGTGCCACACGATGGATGAAATCAGACATGACCGAGGCGTGACCGCGGCGCGGCGCGGGCCGCCGGACGGGATCTGGTCGGCGTCACGGCTGGAGGAGGCAGGACATGCGCACATCTGGAGATCCAGGCTGAGGGAGATAATCTGCGTGGTCAACCCTGCTCAGTGCTGGACCTGTCGCGGGCCGCATGGCTCGTTCGCGTTGGGCTTAGTCGGTAGCTGTCGGGAGTCGGTTATTCACGGGATATGCAGACTAAACATATATAACCGTGAGAGCACTTCCCGCGCATCCTTTTTGCACGTAGAATCTATGTACGAACGACTGAGGACTGTAGAATTATGAGGGTACAAGTATGAATGTCCTGAGACAAGTAGGGAGGAGAGGTAAAAAGGAAAGGTCTAGAAGGGAGTTGTGTATTCTGGGTGTGCAGTACCTAGGGCAATTACAAACAGTCTGATGAATCTGGGCGGCTGGGACTCCGCCCTGGAACTTTGGAAAAATGATAGTACTTCAGGGTCCTAACTCTTGTTATCACGATATTCGATGCGCTCAGGAGGCTTGGCTGACGTCTTGAATGGTCCTCGAGTGGGTCGTGTGCGCCAAGAGCCCTCGAAGGGAATCGTAGGTCCGAGTTTAAGGACACTGGTCTCAGGTTCTGCGGGATGAGGTCAAGTGAAGCGATGGCAGCAGATGCCGAGCACGTGCATGCCACGCTTCTTTTCTTTCTCTGGACTGCCACCGTCGCACAGTTTCTCGACTTGAGCACACGCGACCGAGGTGGTACCTCAGGCCCGGCTAAAAACCCAACTAATGATGGAGGATCAGCCTTCTAGCTGTGGTGGCCTATGACTAGTTGCTGCATGCGAAGCACTCGGCACGTACCGCCTAGAAGTCTGGCTTTCTGTCGGAACAAATAAGTTACTTATGGCAAGCTTTCGTATGGGGATGTCGAAGTCCTTACTCCTGCGCTAACCTGTCAGAGGAAGCGGCGGTGTATATTGACATACCGCATTCACAGCCTTGGCTTGACCCAAAGCGACCCAGACTCGGAGGGAACGTGGTCGTGATAACGCAATTGAATGCCGAACAATCTTGAAGTCGACGTGACGGCTGAATGAAGGGCTAGGCCATTTCTGTACAGTTGCGTAGGGATCTGCATGGGACCTGCAAAAGGTTCAGTTCATGCCTCCACGTGTGGTTGGGATCAAGTCCGTTAGCCGGGGTATCCTGGATTCATGGCACACGGTTCAAACGGAGCGCGTCATGCGCCCCGAGGTGACTCGGGGGCAGCAGTCAGAGCGCGAGGGCAAAACGTCGTGGGTACTATGCCCGACGCCGCGACGCGTCGGAAGACGGGGTGTCAAGGCAGTCAGTGATAGAGATGATGGGCACCGTACAGCCCGCTATATAGTTGCCGCCCTCTTTCTTCTGGTGTGACCTGTGCCTGCGCGCCTTTGGGGGACGGCAGGAGCTCCTTGGGTTCCGAATACGAGCAAGCAGCCTACGGAAGTTCCCAGGTTTGCTGGTCATCGAGAACTTCCGAAGACTGTTAGGCAGACATCGGAAGCAACGAGAAGGGGTAGGGTAGACCGGAGAGGGCAAGTTCCATCTGGCTCGAGAGATGGAGCTGTTGGCATCATGGGCCCCGGAGTCTATGCAATACAGAGGCGTAAGCTGAGCGCAAAGAGGGCAATGAAACTCAGGATATGAAGAGCGGTGCTGTCAGCCTGGGGGATGCTGTCCTGCTGACAAATGGATATGCCACGCACAGACGAGAGAGGGCTCACGAGGAGGGGGTTTGGAGGAGATATGCAATGTCGAGAAGAAGCGTCGGATCGAATCTGGGATCAACCGAGCCCACGGAGGCGCCCGCGGAATCAGGGCGCGTGTTTGGGCGTATTTGTATCCTGCCGAGAGACAGAAGAGGGCGTCTGCAGCTCTCTGTCCCTCGTCCTCCTTCGACGGATCACCTCCCTCCCCTTATATTCCCGCCCCACATACCCCTTCTCCTCCTCATCTTGCTTTTCCAGCCATGTCTAGGGTGCGTACCCTCGCTCTTCTCTCAGTGTCACGCTGACCCCACGACCGTAACAGTCTCAGTTTTTGAGGGAATACAAGCTTGTCGTTGTCGGCGGTGGTGGTACGTCCTCAGCCCCCCCTCCGACCGTGTACCTTCCTCTGATGTCGGCTCGAAGGTGTCGGCAAGTCTGCCCTTACCATCCAGTTTATTCAAAGCCACTTCGTTGACGAGTACGACCCAACCATTGAGGGTGAGTGCTTCGTTGTCAATCTTGCATCAAGCTCTCGCTTCCCTCCGGCTCAACGGTAGAGGCGTGGCGGTTATCTGCACTCTTGCTGTCAGTCCTCCCCATATATACTCATACCATCTGCTTGCCTCGCAGACTCGTATCGGAAACAATGTGTGATAGACGACGAGGTCGCACTTCTCGACGTCCTGGATACGGCTGGTCAAGAAGAATACGGGTCCGTCTCCCTATCCCTATCCTTGCCAAATCCAAGCTCATACCTGTGGGTATAGTGCTATGCGCGAACAATACATGCGCACGGGAGAGGGTTTCCTCCTAGTCTACTCTATCACATCACGCAATTCGTTTGAGGAAATTAGCACCTTCCACCAACAAATTCTGCGTGTGAAAGACCAGGACTCGTTCCCAGTTATTGTCGTTGCCAACAAGAGCGACCTGGAATACGAGCGGCAGGTGGGAATGAATGGTCAGTACCCCGCAACCTTTGACATTTCGGCATATTTGGCTGATTTTGCCTTTGCTCGGCAGAGGGTCGCGATCTTGCGAAGCACTTCGGTTGCAAGTTCATTGAGACTTCAGCGAAGCAGCGGATCAACGTGGACGAGGCATTCAGTCAACTCGTCCGTGAAATCCGCAAGTACAACAAGGTCCGTGGCCTATTCAGTCTCCGTCTCTTAGCGACCCGTGCTAACGTCCTCCCAGGAGCAGCAGACTGGCCGCCCCGGTGTGCAGACAAGTGCACCCAGCGCCCCCGGTGTGTACTCAGGGAATCAACATCCGGACGACGGTGCGGGCGGATGCTGTGGCGGGTGTATCGTTCTGTAAATCTCCGACGCCCTCATTTCCTCCCCGCTCTCTTCCTGCTTCCCTGCGTTACCTCATCACCTCCTCCCCCGTATGCCATCCCGTTTCATTCATAGCATTTTCTCGTCCCGGATTATCATCTCATCTGCTCTTCCGTGTCTATGTACTCGTCTTTGCGCCTCTCTTCCTGTTTTCTTCACTCTCATATCTCATCTGACCACCAACGTCGCCGTTAACACATCCTGAATTTTGTCATTCTGTCATTAGATGCTGCTGCTGCCATTCGTGGATGCTGATTCGCAAGCCAGTACGTTCCTGTCGTTACCTGGAGTCTCGCCTTCCCTGTCCTGTTCTTTATCCTCCGACATGATCTCGACGTCGCGTGAGAGTACATGTGTTGCCCAGTCCGTGTGCTCCGATTGACGGATCTCATCTGCATCCGAGTCCCCGCTCCGTGACCACCAGCATGAGTTTCACATTGAAGGATTTGCCTTGGTCAGAGAACACGTCCTACGTACATGCTTCCCCGACCGGCGACGGAGTTGCGCCGCGGTCATTGCTATGCACATCGTAGACTAGTATTAACCGGTATCCGACGCCTGCCCGACGCTTCCGCCGGTGGCCACAACGCAAGTCCGGAGATACAGCTGCCTTGACTAGTTTGACTGGTGAACGACATGAGATGACGGGCGAGCTCGGCACGTCGAATGAAGCTCGAGGCCTGAGCATCCATGTATTGTTCCCGCAGACTTCGGCCCTTCGTCATCGGCCACTGACTCTGAGCGGGGAAGGGCGATCGGTGTCGGTGTGACCGGTGTTTACCCGGCGGTCAAAGCTCTAACTTGAAATTTGCCACCATCATCTATGGATGAGTTATCCTGCATTGCCCTTCGTCGACGTCCACAACCCATATGCTGCTTACACTCAAAATCTTCATGGCTGTCCTCTCGCTGGGTGCAGTCAGAACGGCTTCTTGTGCTCGGAATGTCTTTCTCCTGCCTAGGTGAGCCTGCTGTCAGATCGTCCATTGAACAGAATCCCAAGCCAAACTGACGAGCATTTCCCGATCTATAGGTCTGGCGTGTCTCATCGCATGTGTAAAAAATGTAAATGTCATCATTACTCGAATCCTATAACGTGTCGAACAAGCACGCGCGGTCTTCGAGTTGGACCGGTGGCGTGGTGCCTTGCAGTCACCGTCAACTTGGGTTGAGCCTTCCCCGAAGAACGGGACTGTATGCTTTAGCCAGCGCATGGAACAAGCAGACAGCGGGCCCAATTGCTGGCTGCGCCCATGGAAGCACATTCTGGCGGCTTGCGGGTCTTTCCTCGGTCCCTCGCTATTCTCGAGCTCGTGAGTGGCCGCTCAACCCGCGCATACATTCCTCTTCGACCTCGAACTATAAACGGGCGCGAGGACGCTGTCTTCCGTGCTGTGCTGTGCTTTGACTCTCTGCTGGGATTTGGACACAGAAGCTTGCCACGGGCTGTCCCTAGACGAACTCAGGCTGAGGGATGGCGTCGGTGCGTGCCCGCCGACGGATCCGAGACGTGCTTATGACCGGTGCCCGGCAAGGTCTGTTCAGCTTGTTCCCAGTTGACCACGACGCCCGAGTGGATGCGTATGGAGTATAATTGGCAGACAGCTTTATAGCCCCCGACGTCAGCTCGAGACTCGGACGATCCCTGGCGGTGCGTGGATATGTATATCGTGTGATATGGCTGACCCAGCAGTGCAAACTGACCTTCTTCGCCATATACTTGGAACCCTAGTTGGTGAATGTATTGCTAAAAGCGCAATTACCATCTAGCAAGCAACTGGTAGGCGATTTAGTGAGTAGTAGAACTACTTATTCAACTCCATGCCATCCCGGCTGGTCTTGACATGACAAGGCACGTCCAGGGCCCGAAGCGTCGTCCCTTATGGTTTCGATCTTCTTAACGGCGCCATTAGGACATCCTATACGCTTCTTCACGTAGTCCTCTCCAAAGACCGGTGCAAAGACCGGTGTTATCAATCTTGCTTCGGTTGGTTTCTCTGAGTATAAGGGTCTCAGCAGAGGGACTCACAGGCTCTCGCAGAGTGTAGAGTCCGCCTCAAGGAGTCTGGACAACATTATGGCTGACATTTTTTCAGAGCTCTTCCAACAACTTTGGAATTTGCGCATCACGGTCTATTCGAACGGTGTGTGTACTTCCATGGTGTTCCTGAATTATAGTCTGACAAATAAATTACGCATATAGTCGCTTCCCTCGCCCTCCTTATGTGAGTAGGCCAGACTGCGACGTAAATGCTGGCCTGCGATCAACTCAATGTTTGGCCTAGATACGACTGGCAGCTGACGTTCGGAGACGAGGTGCGCCTCTAGTGTTTCATTGCCCCTCCCGTCTATCTCACTGCTTTTTCTAAGGTCAATGTAATATGGATGTCGAAGGCGCGGCTGAGTAGGCTGTTGTTTGTGGGTCAATCAGCATGATCATGTCCGCTATTGATGCTTACCCTCTCTCAGTTCTGGGTAGGGCTGCATGTGCAAGCGTGTGGTATGGATATCAAGGTGTCTAATGCCACCCCGTCATTTCCATCAGATACGGTACTCCGGCATTGCTATCCACGCCTTCATTAGCACCATGTACTTGATGGCAGACCCTTCGCCCACTGTGAGTATCGTTTTCCTTTGTGGCCGGATAATAAAATCGTCTGACGATGAGCAGTTGTATGTCATTCCCAGACGCACTTTAAGTCTGCTCATAATTTACTTCCCGGGAATCCGCAGCTGTGCTGTAGCCACCAAGTTTCAGATTGTGGAGCCCAACGTTATGTGGTGGTCGGTAGAGTTCGTGTTTGCCCTGAGGTGCGTACCGGAGAATACTTGGGATTCGACATGTCTTCGTGACGGCTACATGCATCCAGGGTGTGGATCTTGTACAAGCGTTCACGAAAGCTCCTCGTATTTCTTGCCATTATGTATACAGGTCAGGGATACTGGCCTAGTTTATGCACTACGCACTGGCTAATGATCTGTCGGTATAGTATCCATCGGCGTTAGGTGGGTGCATATGTTGCTGTTGCTACGATTGAGTTCGAGCTCGTGCTGATGATTTCCGTCCACTGGCAGCATCGTCCTCCTGATGAAAGCACTGCTCCATATCGATCGTGAGCCCTCATGCAGATCTCTATGCAAACCGAAACTCACAGCACATCTGGTCATAGTCGTCGGAGTTCCTGGGTAAACTAACTTTGACTGCTCAGTAATTCAAATTGTCACGATTATTTGTGCTTTCCTAGACTTGGAAGCGTCGCTACCGGATGTCACGATTATATTTCATCCTCTTCTAGAGGCATCGCCGCTACTGGGCATTTCGAAACAGGCAAGTAACGGTGTACAGGGGAATCTCTATGGCATGGTACTCACTATATGGATCCGCTATCTACCTAGTTCCCACTTTTCTTTACGGGACCTTTATCATAGGCAACATCACGGCAAGTATCTAGAATGACTTCGCCATTTGCATACTGCTGGCTGATTGTGTCCCCTAGACGTCAATACTCTGCATCTTGACGGTAAACCAAACTATGCGATTCAGACACGAATTTGCAAGATCCGCGCTGATAACGTTGTTTCGTGAGCATTATACTCAGCTCGCGGGAAAAAGTCAACTGATGCTCTGTTACTCAGTGCGGGATGGAGTTATCTACTACTTAGCGTACGTTTAGTCCATTTCTTGAGGGATGCATGAACAAACTAACGCTCTACAATGATCCCGGAGTGTATCTGGTGGGCGAGTCCATCACAACGCGAGTAAAACAACCCAGCTGATATGTGAGCTCCAGTGGTCTTCCTGTTGAATCTGTTCATGTTCCGCTTCGGCATCGCAACATTCCAGGTACTCTTCAGCGGCTTCCTCGACGTGTAAGTCCTCCGGCTAGGCCGCTATACTCCGCATGGAGCTCATTTCGTCCTGACAGCGTTCCGTGCATGTCGGGCACACGGGTTCTTATCAATATCCTATCCCTTGTCCGCAAGCAATCGGGAGATGATGAAACGGTGCTGCCCTACTCCGAGCCCAGGTTCATACGCAGACCGATCTCAGGCGATACTTGCCTCAACACGTCGATCGGGACGCGCACAGACATCTCCATGAATGGCATTGTTACCATGGACGGCACACAAGGCAGCATGACGAGTAGTTCGAGTGGGACAACACTTTCGCAGGGCATGACATCCATAAGTGTTGGAGTCATCGACGAAGTCGTTCGCGTGGGTGGCGATGACGCTGGAAAGGGAGATTAAATTGAGGCTGACGACTCGGATGGTTTTACGGAGGATCTGCATACATGACAGAACGATGTGAACTTAGGAGCTGACTACGAACAACTCACGAACACATTCCTCTTCAACCTCAACCTCGAACTCTAAATGGGTGGGAAGACGCTGTTTTCCGTGCTGCGCTGTGCTTCAGGTCTCTGTTGGGATTTGGACACAGAATCCTGCCACGGGCTGTCCCTACGTAGATGAACTCAGCCTGAGGGATGAGGTCGCCCCCAGTGTGTCCCCCAGCGGATCCCGCCCCGCAAGGTTTTTGTTCAGCTTGTTCCCAGTTGACCACGACGCCCGAGCGCGTGCGTGTGGAGTATAATTGGCAGACAGCTTTATAGCCCCCAACGTCAGCTCGAGACTCAGATGATCCCTGGCGGTGCATGGATCTGTATATCGTGTGATATGACTAGCCCAGCAGTTGAAGCTGACTTCTTCGCCATATACTTGGGACCATGGCCGTAGGTGGTGAATGTATTGCTAAAGGCGTAGCAGTGACCATTTTCATCTTCACTTAGCAAGCGACCGGTAAGCAATTAAGTGAGGAGCACGACTACTTATTCAACTCCATGCCATCCTGGTGATCCCGGTTGGTCTTGACGTGACGGCGCACGGCCAGGGCCCGAAACCTCATTCCTCCTGGGCTCGATCTTCTCGACGGCGCCATTAGGACATCTTGCACGCTTCTTCGTGTAGTCCTCTCCAAAGCTGGTGCAAGCACCGGTGTTATCAACCATGCTTCTGAATGGTTTCTCTGAGTATAAGTGTCTCAGCAGGGAGATTCGCAGGCTCTCATAGTGAAGAGTCTACTTGAAGCCTGAGGAGTCCGGACAGCAGTATCGCTGACGTTTTTTCACAGCTCTTCCAACAACTTTGGAACTTGCGCATCGTAGTCTATTCAAATGGTGCGTGGACTTCCATGGCATTATGGATCATAGGCTGGTGATTAATGACACATAGTCGCTTCCCTCGCTCTGCTCATGTGAGTGGGCCCTACGCAAATGCTTGCCTGTGATTGATCCAATGCATGGCCAAGATACGACTTGCAGCTGACTTTCGGAGACGAGGTGTGCCCCCCAGTCTCCCATTTTTCGTTCCGCCGGCGATATCACAATCCTCCTTTCTAAAGTCAACGTAATATGGATGTCGAAGGCGCGACTGAGTAGACTGTTGTTTGTGGCTCGATCAGCATGACCGTCTCCAATTGATGCCTACTCTCTTGTCAGTTCTGGGTAGGACATCATGTGCAAGCATGAGGTATATAGGTATGAGTATGTCTAACCCTTCATTTCCATCAGATACGGTACTCCGGCATCGCCATCCACACCTTCATTATCACCATGTACTTAAAGGCCGACCCTTCGCCCAATGTGAGTTTCGTTTTTCTTTGTCACCGGATATAACTGTCTGACGATGAGCAGTTGTATGTCACTGTTCCCAGATTTGTTTTAGGTTTGCTCATAACTTACTTCTCCAGGAATCTGTAGCTATGCTGTAGCCATCAAATTTCAGATTGCGGAGCCCCATGTCACGTAGTGGTCGGTAGAGTTCGTGTTTGCTTTAAGGTGAGTAGCGGAGAATACTTGGGTTCAACATGTCTTTGTGACGCCTGTATGCATCCAGGGTGTGGATACTGTACAAGCGATCACGAAAGCTCCTCTTCTTTCTGGGCGTTATGTATACTGGTCAGGGATACTGGCCCACCGAGCACTGGCTGATCATCCTGTTGGGTATAGTATCCATCGGAGTTAGGTGGGTATAGATATGTATTTCTGTTGCCACCATGGAACTCTTATTTATTCATTCCATCCAGCAATGTCCTCCCGACAAAAACGCCGCTTCATATAGATCGTGAGTCCTCCTGCAGACGTCCATGTATACGTAAACTCACTGCACACTCTGCAATAGTCGTCGGAGTTCCTGGGTAAATTTGTTTATGTCACAATTATTCGGATTGCCACATCTATATCTGTCATTCTAGACTCGGAAGCGTCGCTACCAGATGTCACGATAATATTTCGTCCTCTCCCGGAGGCGCCGCGGCTACAGGGTTCCAAACGAGTGAGTAACGGCATGACAGGAACCTCTACCTTGTGTGCTCATCATTGGCCTGCCTTCCAGTTCCCACTTTCCTTTACGCGTCCTTCATAATAGGCAACGTTACGGTGAGTGTCTGGAGCGAGTTCCCCATTTGTCTACCACTAACTGATCGAGTTGTCTAGACGTCAATACTCTGCATCATGACGGTATACCAAACGATACGGTTCAGAAATGGATCTGCAAGATCCGCGCTGATAAGCTTGTTTCGTGAGCATCACACTCAGTTTCGCGGAGGACAGTCAACCGATGCCTCGTTAATCAGTGCGGGATGGTGTTATCTACTACTTGACGTATGTTTAGATCAGTCCTTGAAATAACAACGAGCAATGACTAACACTCTACAATGCTGGAGTGTATCTGGTGAGCGAGTCCGCCAATACGCGCATAAAAAAACAAATCCAAATCCGGCTGATGTATAAGCTACAGTGGTCTTCCTGTTGAATCTGTTCATGTTCCGCTTCGGCAGTGCAGAGTTCCAGATACTCTTCAGCGGCTTCCTCGACGTGTAAGTCCTCCGGCTAGGCCGTTATTTTCCGCGTGGAGTTCATTTCGTCCTGACAGCGTCCCGTGCATGTCGGGCACACGGGTTCTTATCAATATCCTGTCCCTTGTCCGCAAGCAATCGGGAGATGATGAAACGGCGCTGCCTTACTACGAGCCCAAGCTCGTACCCCAACCGATGTCTGGCGGTACTTGCCTCAGCACGTCGATTAGAATGCGCACAGACATCTCCATGAACGGCAGCGTTACCGTGGACGGCATATACGGCAGTACGATGAGCGGCCTGAGCGGGGCGATGCCCTCGCAGGGCATGGCATTCATGAGTGTTGGAGTCATCGAAGAACGATATGGAGATGATTACGCATTCCTATGAAGACATTACAGTAACATTGGCGGACGTACAAGTTGGAGGTTGTTGGTGGCTGAACAACTGGGCGTCGGTAATCGATTTCTCCGCTACTTTGATATCCAGACACTCAACGTATGAAATCTGTTAGTTGCCCGATGGTAATGAATTGAACTGTCCACGCCCTGACAACCTTGTGATTGGATAGCAGCATCTTGACTTCTGTCTACTCCGACACCTGCGGCGAACTCAATTCTCGTATATTGGTGCGTCATGGCCACAGGATAAAGTACGCTGCTTATCTGGGTTTGTATGATACGGCGAGCCACCTACACGGAGCCGAACCCTTCTCCCGCCCCACTAACCTAACGCTTGTCAACCCTTCTCCCTCTCTACCGTCCGAGCCTCCTCCTGCTCAGCATCATCCTCTCCATGTACCCTCCTTCCTTGAGCTTCCTACCCTCCCTCCTTGAGTTTCCTACCCACCAACCCACCAATCCGCCTGCCCACCAATCCGCCTACCCACCCGAACCACCTCTTATCTCACATCCCTACCAATGCCTCGCACTCTCCCGGACACCTGCCCACCTTCGACCCAACGCCACCCCTTCCCCTTCACTGACAGCCTCCCTCATACTGCCCGCCCCACTCCTGCTTCCCGGCTCCTGCCTCCCAACCCCTGTTCCACCACCCCATTCCCGCCCTCACCAGCCCCCGTTCCCGCCCTCACTAGCCCCCGTTCTCGCCCTCACCAGCCCCCGTTCCCGCCCTCACTAGCCCCACCGCCCACCGGGCCCCTTCCTCCTACGACACCGACCTCTCCTCGATCCCTACTCTCATCTCCACCGTCCGCCCGACCGAGACATGGGGCACAAAGAGGGAGCCACCCTCTCGCACCCCGCCAAACACATATCTATCTACACTGTCAAGACCCAAGTCCGAACGCCGGAAGTCCTAGTCCTTCAGCCTGGAACGGAACGTGAGAGGGGAAATGTCCACAGGGAAATGAGCACAACACCGTATCCAATGTCCGAGGCAGCGTCCGTGGTGCCAGCACCGATGATCGCCCGAGAACTTGAAGCGAGAGGGTCCCTGAAGTCCAAGGTCGATGATGTTCATATCCAAGTCCAAGTCTTGGGCCTTTCAGCTATACCCATGACCTAAACGCTTTGAGGCGAGCTCTGCAACACAAACGGTAAGCAAACGAGCTTGACGAGGAACACGAGCCCGCGGAACACGAAGATCGCGACGACCGCGCCGCAAAACAGAACGCAGCCCGAGACCCCCCCGCGCGTCTTGCGCCGGGCCTTGGACTTGGCCATCCACCGCTTGTGCCAGGGCTGGTCGGGTGCAAAGTCGGGGTCGAAGTCGAGCGAGTCGATGGGCACGAGTGTGAGCTTGTCCGAGTCCGGGTCTTCGCCGTCGGCCACCTTCCATGACGGGCGCAGGTGCGGGTAGCAGTCGTTGAGGCTTGGGCGGCGGCGGCCGAGGAAGGGGCGTGGGCTCGGGGGGCGGAGCAAGTTGCGCGCCGGGGTCGTGGGGGAGAGCGGCGGGAGGGGGGAGAGCCACGGAGAGGCGGGGGGAGAGACGTCGCCAGCGACGTGGACGATGACGGTGCAAGGGGGAGTAGAAGACATGGCGAATCAGCAGCAGAGAGGATGGGAAACAGGTAGTAAAGAGTATGGGGAATAAGTAGCAGAGAGTACTTATGGAGAGTGATGTGAAGCAAGCGTAGGTGAGGGATGGCTGACGACCTTGCAAGGTCTTGAGGGATCCCTATCGATATCGGGACCGGAGATTTACGAAGAGGCTGACATCCAAGCCGACACATCCGAGAGCTTGGCGGTCCACACGGCGATTGGGGGCTTGGGGCACATTCAGGATGCGTTGTGGATTTGGAATGTCTGTGAATGTAATATGAAGATGTATTGTATTGCTACACAAGTGCGACCACAACGAGAACTGCCAAGAAATACATATATCAGTCCATATGTCCACGAAACCGGACTCACTGCGCCTTCTTGTCCAACGCAACATCCTGCCCCTGCCCGTACACGACCTTATCGACCTCCTCCTTCTTGCCGAGCAGCGTGAGATAAAGCCCCCAAACCGGCGTAAGGAATGGCACGAACATCGAAACGCGCTGCTGGTAAGCCTTGTATTCGGGGTACTTGGCCGCGGTGATACTCTCTGTAAATATTGTCGAAGAGAAGAAGAGCAAGCAGATGACCAGCCCAGGGATGATGGGGAAGAGAGACTCGAGGGGCGTCCCAGCGCCAAGAGAGAGTTCGTAGCCAGGGTACTCGGGTGCCGCCAAGGGGAAGAGATTGATGACGACCTAATTCACGAAACAGTGGGTCAAAATGGGGGAGAATCGCGCTCGCGGTGGTGCAAACATACCCAGAACGTTTGTTCACAGAAAAAGTTCGGATGGCGCGACCAGGCCCACAGTCCGCGAGTAATGAAGCCACGCTTCAGGTCGGTCTTCGTCCATGCGATACGGGCACCTGGCCATTCGTCCTTCTTTCCGGTGTGCTTGAGCGTCTGGAACGCATATTGCTGGTTGTCTGCGACGAATTCCATGGCGACGTCAAGCAGGGCTAGGCCGGCAAGGATGTAATCGGAAGTGCCAAGCCCAACGGGATGCTGCATGGCTGCGATTTGCACAGGGACGGCGATGACGAAGAGGATGACGTTCTGCATGAAGGCGATGAAAACAAGGTTGAACACCTGGAAGAGCCATGGAGGCATCTTGCTGCGGAGAATCTCCCAACGGTAGTCTTCGTCCTTCCTACGCCCTCGACGCGTGAGCTTTTCATTCAACCAAACGATTGATATCTTTCGAGTGGCGGCATACTCGAACCGTCGCGCACTATAGACGGAGGATTTACTCACAAGTTGAACAAGCCGCGTCTCCAGGTGTTGAATGTAAGGCTGCGGATCGGAGTTCAGAGCTCAAAGTTGTGTAGCAACTATCAGAAACATACCGGCACATCCATACGAACTAGCAAGAAGATGAGCAGGGAGACTCAGAACAGCAATCAATTGGAGACTTACGATGAGGCCAAACATCAGCAGTGCACGGGGACTATAGTTGGTGATGACATCGGGATGCGCGGTCTCTGGCACGAATGGGTAGAGTGGGAGGGGAGATTTGTTCGGCCAGAGGGGCAACAACGCGTAGTAGGCAGCATAGATGGTGGGGAGGAAGGTCCACACCCTGTCGACCTGGGAAACGTTGCCGGTGGCGGCACCGAGGACGAAGGCGATGAGGGAATTATAGAAGCAGAACTTGACGGGCCATTGGAAGGAGGGCGAAAGACCCTTGTATACCCCGGTGAGGGTGTCTGCTACAGACGACATTGTCTGGTCAATGTTGTAGTAAGCGCGAGGGTGGGGACTCAGAGCCTGGGACGGAAGCAAGGCAGGGTTACCCACGGGGACCGCTCGGACTTTATAATGGCGAAGATGTCCAGAAACAAGGGTGGTCCTAGCGTGAGCCGGCCATGCGGAAGTAAGAGGATGAGTTGGCGACGTGCACGCGGAGCCTGACGTCGTCGGGGGTAGTGACCGCATTGCCGCCCATTCCCGCGCGCTAATTGGCACCGTTTTGGCGCGCTTGGGGAGCGCCCGGCAGTTGGGACGCAGGGGCGGGCTCTTGTCGCCATCATCTCTCCTTTCTCTAGAGTCCCTCGGTGTCCCTAGCATAAGTATGCTCGACAGTCGGTGGTCACTATATTCAAAGGTATCTAGACGTTGTCCGTTTCTGAAGCACACAGAACGTCACAGATCTGGGGCATGCTGGGAGGGGCTGGAATTAGACGGTGAAGGACGCGAACAGACTCGTCCTTTGTTGTGGAATGCAGTTCTCTCGCCATCAAAGCAGACTCGAAGAAGGCTTTCTCCGAAGGGGACCGTGGTGATGAAACCCGCGGGTTTTGAATGGCAACTCTACCAGGTGCTGTATCCTGTGTATTCAATGCCCTTATGTATGCTCAAACTGGCAATTGAACAAATATATCCCGAAAGAAATTCAAGATTCTATGACAATGTTGGTTTGCGGAACGGGCTCATGATCTCGAACACGAGACGAATGACTCGCTGTCTCTCTCTGCAAATCAGCGACTAGAATGGACTGGACTGGACTTTCGATGGGTCAGCGTACCCAGGCAGCGTCCTCCCAAGAATCCTCCCAACTTCGTATGTGTCTGAGAAAAGCCGCTTCCTGTTGGCCCCCAACATCAGTTTCAACCTCGTGCCAGACAGTGCGCAAGGTCCTTAAAGAGCAAGTTGTCATATGCTCACCTTACTTCCTTCCCCCGGCACCAACTGAGGACATCTGACCTGTTGATGACGTTAACGGCCCACCAGTTCTAAGTATTTAAACTTCAGGTTCGCCTCCATCGATCCATCGACCCTCTATCCAACCTTCAGGCCTAGGCTTAAACCCCGACTAGAACCAACATGCCTTCGGCCCGGCTTGTTAAGTTGCTGACTCTGTTACAGATATGCAGCGTCGCGTCAGCGCAGATTACCACCAACTCGACTCCCAGCTTGTCCTTCGAGGTCGTTTCTGGCGGAAACAACAACTATATCCTCAGGGACAACACGACGAGCGCTCAATTGGTGTTAAGCAGTCCCAATAACACAAATGCGGCCCGAAGACTCGTTGTCGCACTCCCGACAGGAAACACTGGTGCTCTGGTGTATTTCTTGCCGTCTATGGTGGCGACCTCATCTGCGGACTCGACCGATCCCCTCGGCGTCACCTTGGTGGATGGCTCGTTCAAGAGCGCAACTGCCGACTACTTCAACGCCGGTATTCAGGTGGACCTAGCATTCGACGGGAACGCGACACTTGGTGTTGCAATCATAGGCGCTGTACGTGCCATGCGAGGTATCTGGCTGGTTGTTCGTCCAGAGTTGGTGGACGTCTCACGAATGGCTTCAGACTACGTGGAGGGCGGTGGCACAATGCACAACGTCTTCAACTACACCCTCGGCGAGTACGACGACACCTCCGTCCGTCTCCACCGCCAATGGATCAACACGACGTCTCCCACCTCTTCCCTCTACAAGGGAGCAGATCTCTACCTGACGGTCCCAGAGGGTAGCTCGGCTCGACTTGTCGTTACCCCAGCAAACAGCGGGACGCTAAATCCGCCTGCAGTCGATATTATCGTTCCATCTGCCGTCGACGCATAGGATTCACCAAGAACGTTGAGGGTGACGGTGGCGACCAACGAAACGAGCTTGACGGGACTGGATACCCAGGCGCTCTTCTTGCCCCCAAACGGGACAAACGGCGCACAAGCATTGGAGACAGCACTGCAGGGCTTGGCGGATGGGAGGAGCGTGGCTGCTCAACAGGTCTCGTTCTTGACCTACGCGGACAAGTTCACTGCTAGTGGGTGGCGCTTCCTTACGGTGGATGCCGCAGATCGAATGAATGACGACATGGGCCTGATACGCGTGCTACTAGTATTTTGGACGCGTTGATTACGCTCCGGCTGTTGATGCCGACGCTCACATCGGAGGCCATCGAGTCGGCATTAGGCGCAGTCATCGAGAGAGCAAATTCTACGGGTGCGCTTTGTCATGAAGAAACGATTGGTGAGCACCATCAATCTTCCATCTGCTATATCCACTGAACGCGTGATAGGTGACTATGCGTCTTTTGTGTGTCATTTCATCAAATCATGCAAAATGGCCCTGTTAACGTGATGATGTGCTCTAGGTCAACATCGGGAATGGTCACCCCGAGCTGGGCAACCAGCCATACTATGACTACAAGGCACGTCTCACCTTCAATGCCGTATAATGTCGATCTCATTTCTGTCCTAGATGATCGATACCGGTTGGTTTTCCCTAGCCGCCTCTACAGCACTGATACTTACCCCGACACCAGATCTCTTGCTCCTCCCCGCTCTCAGCCACTACTTCCTCGAGCTATCCCAAGGCCAGGACCGCACCGCACAATTTTTCAATAAGACCGCCCTCCTGCAAAATGGCACATACGCGGAGATCCTGAACAGAACGGTACAGTACAATCTCCAGTGCGCGGGCCCTTTCTCCCAATCGCCCAATGTTTCGAATCTGATCGGTCTCCGGCCCGGCCAGTCCGTAGGGAACTGGCGCGACAGGCTGGGATTTGGCTTCTACCCGTTCGACGTGAATACCGCGCTCGTCCCTGCCTCCCTGCGCGCGATCCAGCAACTCGTCGAGGCGGGCGTCCTCGACTTCGCAATGCTCAACGCCAGCGAGGTCGCCGACGTTGCGAGCGTTTGGGAGGCCGAGGCTCCGGGACTGTTCGAGGTCAGGCACGGAGGCCGAAGCGCGGTTGGAGAACTTTGTCGCGGCCGCCAACCTGAGCACGGCGCTCCTGAACTCCACGTCGAACACCACGGGGGCGGACGTCTCGTTCTATGCACTCTCGCTGAAGCAAGACGGCTCTCCCGTCGAGGTGCTGAACTCGGATAGCGGCTTCAATCTGGTGTATGGCGCAAACGTGTCGCGGGTCTTCTTGCAGCACGTTGTCGACGCCCTGTAGCCGTATCCACGAGGTGGGCTGTTCTCATTCCATCCTGACACCTCTACGGTGCTAACACATCGATTATCGGAAGGACTGTTGACGAACATTGGCATGGTCTTCGCCAACCGGGCTTACGGTTCAGACACGACGCTGATCGGAGTTCTGGACCGCGCTGCGTATCACGGCACCGTCGTTTGGTGAGTGCTTCTCGTTCAAATCCGCCGCCGGCGTGAGCCCTTGCTGACTTATGGTCTGCAGGTCGTTCCAGCAAAGCCTCATGGCCAGTGGTCTCGCGCGGCAGCTTGGGTTCTGCTCTCCAGACAATGTGACGGCTGTCGACACCAACACGCCGCCCGCCCAAGCCCCTGAGTGGTGCTCGGACGCCGCCTTCGTGCAGTCCCTACGTGACGCGCAGATACGTCTTTGGGCATCTATCCGAGGAGCTGAAGCCGGTGCGTCAGCATATGCATGCATATGATCTGTGCGCAGGGTCGATACTCATAGCTGCGCAGAGATCTCCTCGGAGGTCTGGTCGTACTCCTTTAATAACGTGACGAACACGTTCGAGGTGGCGGACCTCGCAAAATTTTCGGGAACGGAGTCCGATGCGATACAACTGTAGTCGTACGGCTTCCTTGGGCTGCTAGACCCGAATGGGAGTAACGCACCGTCTATGCAGGTTGGGGATGACTCAGGCGTATAGGACGGGGTTCGGCGTTGCGTTCGTGTGGCGCAGGCCCCAAGTTGCTCAGGCCCTTGACCGCCCAATTGAATATTCTTCCACTGAAGCTCGTCCCTGTTGCCATGTTGGATATCGCCGGCGGTGGGCCAGGAGTGCCCAGAATGGAAGTTGGTGTACTGGGTCGACCCAGAACCACCCAAACTTGGAAACTCACGGTTCACCGGCCGCGCAGCATGAGGCATCTGGCTAGGAGGCCGCGTTTTTCCTTGTGGCGTTTTTGACAGGTTTGGTGATCGGCCCAACTCCCCTCGCGCTCGGAGGGAGATAGTAATGCTTGCGCCCGAACATGAACAATTTCCCTGCGATGACCGCTACTTACCTGCGGATGGTCCATGTACAATTGATCGCCGCAGGTCAGGTGTGCCTGATGCCTGAGTTTGCAGCGGTCCTCGAGCCTGGCTCCCATACATAGTGAAGCCTTGGCCGTAACTTTGCTGCTCCTAGAACTCTCTGGCCAGTGCGCTCCCCACCCAGAGCTCCGCAAGATGAGGTAAGTAATAAGAGTGCTTGTTGAAGACTCCATAGTTCCATACGGTTTAAATGGCCATTTCGATCATCGCTGTGCCGGACCCCGGTCGGGTTATGATCAAGATGAACTCTAGCCCCTGCACTGGCATCCCATCTCGTGCGAGATGGCAAAATTTATGCTCGGCGACGTCGTTCTCCTGCCACATGATGGCTCAAATGCAGATATTAGCGTTCTATATCTTACTAAGAACATGATTCTGCATCTCCGAGGGCATGATTGTAGGATGGGAAGGACCGCGAAGGTGATTTTTGGATATGAGGTTGGAAGGGCGTGGCTGTGCAGGGGAGAAGTGCGACGATCAGGATCTCACATGATGTCAATGTTGGTCAGCAGACGCCCCCAAATTGGCCGTCGGACGAGGGACCGAAATGCCGACGAGGCAGATCTGTGGCCGGAAGAGGCAAGAGCTGCGGTGGTGGGAATCGGGCTTTCGGTCGGGGCTGGGCCAAAGGAGACCAAAAGCCGAGCGGAGGTCGACGGCAACCTTTGCGTGTTATCCACGTACGCGCACACGCTGACCCATGATGCCGTCCGCGTCGGCACCGCGGCCTCTTCATATACCCATGCCCCCTCCTACAGGCTACCGACCACCCAGTCACGCCCCACGGCTGCTAGCTGCCTCGATTCCCTAGCGAGGCTAGGTCCCAGCAATGTCACCACAACATCCACTACCCTCTTCAGCCTCATCGACGACATCTCCCACAGTGCACGACACACCAGGCGTGGCCAATGCGGCCAACGTGGACACAGACGGTGATCCCAAGTCGCGCAAGCTGAACGAGAAAATGTCCAGCAACGCGCGTGGAGGCGACCTCGCAGACGACGGTGTCTTGGTCGTCAATTGGGAAGGCCCCGACGATCCCGAGAACCCCAAGAAGTACGTCATTTGCTGTGTCATCTTTCACACCCCCAGATTCTGATCTTTGTGGGCGTAACCGCCCGCTGTCTCCAATTCGCAGCTGGGCCTTCTCTCGTAAATGGGCTGCGACCGTCATCGTCTCGGCTTTTACGTTCATCAGCCCCGTTTCTTCGTCCATGATGGCCCCAGCGAGCCAACAAATCGCCGCAGATTTTGGTGTTACGGATTCTGCGATCATCGCCTTGTTTACTTCCGTTTTTGTGGCCGCCTATGGTGAGTATATGCGTCGTGCTTTTGGTGCCTCGAACTCACCTTCATCGCTTTGCAGCTTTTGGCCCCCTTTTTCTTGGCCCTCTGAGCGAACTTTACGGCCGCTCTCGAGTTCTTCAATCAGCCAACCTCTGGTACCTTGGTACGTTTTAAGCCCGCAAGCTCACGACGCTGCGACTTACCACATGAACCAGCCTGGAATCTGGGTTGTGGATTTGCCAAGAATGAACGCGAGTTGATCGCTTTCCGAATCTTGGCTGGGCTTGGTGGCAGTGCACCACTATCCGTGAGTAACTCGTTCCGGTGACTTGGCCTGACATCGCCAACCCTAGGCTATCCCCGGCAAACTGACCGACTGTATGTCATTCTAGATTGGTGGTGGCGTGCTTGGTGACGTTTGGAAACCAGAACAAAGAGGGCAAGCTATCGCTGTCTACTCATTAGCTCCTCTTCTTGGCCCTGTGCTCGGGCCCACCTGCGGCGCCTGGATTGCGCAAAGGTCAACGTGGCGATGGGTCTTTTGGTCGACATCAATCATCGACGCGATGATCCAAATCCTCGGGATATTTTTCTTGCAAGAAAGTGCGTTGTATCTGTTCCTCAGCCTTGCAGTTACCCTGCTTACTAGGCGTCATCACCAAGCCTTTGCGCCCATTCTCCTGGAGCGCAAAGCGAACAAGATCCGCAAGACGATGGATTCTGAGAAGGGCAGCTTCAGGGATGTTCGTACAATCTACGACGGTGCAGACCGACATTGGCGCACCATCGTCGCTAAGGCGCTCGTCCGACCCTTTGCCCTCTTCGTGCGCGAGCCGATCATCCAGCTTCTCGGTATCTATATGGCGTTCGTCTATGGGACCTTGTACCGTAAGTGCTTCGTGCATGCACGTGATACCGGCATCGACTTACAATTGACCGGAAGTGTTCTTGACGACGATGCCCACTATCTTTGGGGGCGTCTACCACGAACAAATCGGCATCGCTGGCCTGCACTATCTCGCGCTGGGTGTCGGCCTCACGGGAGCGTCACAGATCAATGCAAGGTTGCTTGACAGGATCTACAAGTACTTCAAGGAAAAGAACGGCGGCGAGGGCAAGCCCGAGTATCGTCTACGTGCGTTCCGCTTTTACATATGCATCTGCCTCCGTTTTTGGGACTGACTGATCCATCCCGCCTGTAGCGTCGATGATTCCTGGAACGATCATGCTCCCCATTGGGCTTTTCATCACTGGCTGGACGGCAAGGTCGGATATCCCTTGGATTGCACCAGACATCGGCATTGCGCTCGTCGGCGCTGGCATCATCCTGAACTTTCAAGGCATTCAGACGTATGTCATCGACGCCTTCACACTTCACGCTGCTTCTGGTACGTCGTGGCTCCCTGGATCCACAAATGTCGATGGTCTCATCCGCGTTCTTACGTGTAGCTCTTGCCGCGGTAACATTCCTGCGCTCGCTGGCCGGATTTGGTTTTCCATTATTCGCACCCGCGATGTACAGCGCCCTCGGCTACGGCAAGGGGGACACCATCCTCGCCTGCTTTGCCATCGCAATTGGCATTCCCGCGTACGTCCACTCCCTCCCTCCTCTTGCGTATTTTTCAATGTAAGCTGACCGGTGCATATATGTAGACCATTACTTCTGTGGAAGTACGGCGAACGGATTCGCAACGCGTCCAGATATGCGCACCGCTCATGACAACCACTCGAAAACGACACTACCATGCATGGCCCACTCCGTTACCACGGGTCATGACCACGACATCCATCCACGATTCCATCCATCACGGTATACCATAGATCACTCACTACCCTCGCACATGTATAATTAGCGACATCCCCTTAATTTGCCGCGATGTCAACCCGTCGCACCATGGGCCGACGCTCGCACTGTTGTCTCAGCCGAAGGCTCGCCGCCGCCACAACGCGCCACGATGGGGTCGGGGTCGGGGGGAAGCACTCCAAGGGTGGTCGTCTTGTAGAGTGCTCTATGCTCGCCATCCCACCCCTTACGCAGATCTCAGGAGCGCGGGATAGAGGTTCCAGACTTAGGATTTGTCAACACGAGGGATAGACGCATTTTGCTCATGCTGCTACATACTTGTTGGTCACGTTCCGGACACACGCACATGTTTAGACTATTCATTGTTTTTTTGATGTTATCACATACTCGTGGATCTTTGGACCTATACATGGTTGAGCTTTAGATGTGTGCATAGACATTTACACGGCTTAGAGTTGGGACGGCAGAGCATCGGACGGCTAACGCCGTTCGAGGATCGTGACGCGGACGTCGTGCAGATAAAACCTTCCTGTTTTTATGACTTACTTTCTTCCCGCAAATATACCGGATGGAACAGCTAAGTCGGCACTTTTCGACGAGAGTTTGGTTCGTTGGCAGTCTGGGAGCGTTTCCTGGGTGTTACGGGGGCTGTGAGAAAAAATCGCCCCATGTAGTCGTCATACTACACAGTAATGTGGGCCCATCGGCGCCTAGAAATTGAAAGAAATATACCGATACATGCAGGAATTCAAATCTATCACTGCAAAGACGATTGCCTATTAGAAGAAGAAAAAATCAAGGGTGTCTGACAACGAATGACTGGATGAAGGTCCACGAAGATAGGCCGTGCTTTGAGCATTCCACACCAACGCCCGAATGCTGTTGGAAATGGCGGATCAGAAAGGTAACGTCGGTGCGGGAGCAGTTGAGTACCCCCACCTTGGTCCCACTCATGGGCTACGTAGGTTTTGTACATCCGTCAGCCAATGGTTGAAGGTTCATGTGTTCCAGTACGAGCGCGAAGGACGAAGACTTACATGGTCAGCTGAGACTGCTCCCCACTCGTTGACCCAAACTAGTGCAGAGAGAGGTTTCAGCGCGAATTGTGGCGGGACGAGACGCTCGCTTACCCATCCCATGGTACAGCTTATCGGCAATGCGCTGGACACGGTCCATGTCCCGCCCCCATACGGACGATGTGAAGCCGTATTCGGTTCCGTCTAGGTCGCAACGTTGAACATTTCCCCGACCACCGGACGTTCGGAACAGGTACGTACTAGCTCGTCGGATGACCTCCTCATCATCTTTCCACTTCAGGAGGGGGATGATCGGCCCGAACTCTGCGGAGAGGGTAAGAAGAGCAAATGCCAGAGACACGCGAAGGAATTCCACCCACGCTCTTCGCACACTACACGGCACTCGTCGGGAGGGTTGTCGAGGATGGTGAGGGGGATGAAGAAGCCCTTCTCCCCTTGTGGCGGGACTTCACTTTGGTACGCGATCTTGTACCCATGCTCCTCGCAGTCGGCGAGGAGGCCCCTGCGCATAAATATCAAGTCAGCTCTGAGATGGTGGGAACGCCCAGACAGAGTGGGGCGACATCTGACGCACCGCAGCCTGTCGTACTGGGCCTTGTTCTGCACGGGGCCCATGGTCACGTCCGGGTCGAACGGGTTGCCGAGTTTGACCTCCTTCGCCATCGCTATCAACTCTGCCTTAACTGCATCGTAGATCTTCTCGTGCACAAACAAGCGCTTCATCGTGAAGCACACCTGGCCAGCATTGTGCGACGCACCCAGGAAGAGCGTCCTATAGGGGGGAAAGAGCAGGTCACAGTAAGTGGCGAGTCAGTGGTTTGAGGTGCAGTGCGTACTGCGCGACCTGCTTCACGTCGACATCGTCGAGGACGATCGCCGGGTCGTTCCCGCCGAGCTCGAGCGTGACGCTCTTGAGCTCGTCCGCGGCCGAACGCATGATCGATTTGCCTGCGGCGGTTGAGCCTGTCATAGATACGCGCATAATGCGGGGATGCTTGACCATCACCTGGCCGCTACGATAGACAGGCACGAGTCAGCGTTCACGCGAACGACTCCGAAACTCGCGAAAGTAATTCAAATTCACTGACAGATCATTACCACCATTAAGCACCTGTAGGACACCCGGGGGAAGGACCTTTTGCGCGAGTTCGACGAACTTGAGGACGACGCAGGGCGCAGTGGGCGGCGCCTTGAGGATCATGCAGTTCCCAGCGAGGACAGCCTGGGCGAACTTGTTGATGCACAACGTCAGGGGGAAACTATGACGCAAATGGTAAGCTTCCAAGCCTCGAAGAAGCGACCTCAGGCGCGCAAAAACTTTTTGGCAGCATCTCACTTGAACGGACAAATGCCTGCAACCTGCCACACCCACGTGAGTGCACACGAGATCAGCATATTTGAAGGGGGGTGCGAAGGAGGGGCTTGGCACGTACCACTCCGAACGGACGGAAGCGTATTTTGGAGAGGCGACCAGACGCCTCGGTGCGGACCTCATCTTCCAGTCTTTGCTCTGACACACCACGCAGCCACGGCGACGAGATGCTCAGCTCGAACCCTCTGCAAACACAAAAGAAATCATGGCCGTGTCAACACATGGCTCTCCGATTTCACAACGCCAAGGGTGACTTACGCGCTGGCGCGATCCTTGCCAACCTCTCGCATAAGCAGCTGGGCGAATTCGTCGGCGTGCTGATCGAGGAGATCTGCGAGCCGGGCGAGCGCCGCTTGTCGTGCCTCCCAGGATGTCGCGCTCCATGTCGGGAACGCACGTTCAGCGGCTAGGATCGCGGTATCGAGCTGTGCGGGGGTGGCGATGGGCACGCGCGCGAAGACCTCCTCTGTCGCGGGGTTGATGATGTCTGCTGTAGTGGGGGAGGCCTCTTTCTTCCCATCGATGACGTTCGCGCTGTTAAGATGACATTCAGGAACGCGCACAGGATCCGCAGCAAGGGGAAGAGCGGTGGACTCACAAGTCATCGTTGAACGAAATGTCAGCCATGGGTACTTCAGTCTCTTCCTGGGCTTGAGAAAGGTCGCTGTCGGAGACCGCGGCCGAAGGTAGGCTGTGGTAGAAGGGAAAGGACTTGAAAATCGTGCTCGCAAGGGGCCGGGTATAAATACTCGTGAGGGAGGCGAATAGACGATGCCCTAAGCTTGGCTGGGACAGACCATAAAGAGAGGAGGGGACCTGAGGGGGTGATCGCAAGCTCTGCGGTGGCATATGCATGGTGATGCCAAGATGCAGACGCCCTGGGTTGGTGGAGCGGATTGGTCTGTCATCGTACGCAATCAGAGCCGCTTAAATGTCCCTCGGCGCTGGGGATGTACTCGCGCTGGGGTCACAAAACAATAACGCTCTGCAGGGATGCTCCACCGGTCGTCTCACCACGGAGGATGATTTCAACTTCGAGCCCCGTGGAAGGAGTCCGCGGCGTCGCACGTGCTTCGTTTTTAGGCCGTTCGCAGGTCTATCTTCGCTACAGGTAGCGTGGTGCTGTTTATAGAAAATCCGAGCGACTATTTCGCGTGAATGGTGATGTGCGCACCTGGGGCCGAAGGGAGGCAAAGAAATGTGAGTGACGGCAGTAAACGCGTGTTAAGTGCAGTACCAGAACAGTTTTCGGTCCCCATACGGCACAACAACAAAAAGGTAGATGCTCCGCACGCGGGTCTGCGAAAATGCTGCGCCGGGACCACCTATTGTTGCTTGACGAAGAGGCGGGAGGGTATGTCTGAAGTAAATGCGCGTACGTGACGGCGAAATTGGCGAGGGTGAGTGCCTCGACCCGGGATCCGTTTTCATGTCGGAATGTCGTGACAATTGGGAAGCATCAACGGTGATTGGATCGTGGGATCTAGAAAGCCTCCAGTTGATGAACACGGCATGAAAAGAGGGATGCACGTACTTAGCGTCGGTGGGTTCGGAGATGTTTTGCTGGCGACGACGTATGAAGAGGAGGAAGTGGAGGAAAGGCGGGGATCCCGGCGGGTTCGTCGAAACTGGAAGTTAAAATTTAAGCCAGAGAAGACGCAAAACAATTGGGCATCGCGACTTGGGAAAAGGGAGGGAGCACTGTGCAAACAATTGGGAGGACGTCGTGAGATACACGAGGCTGTTGGGCTCGATGGGCTTCTCGTACGAGTCCTGTTCGCCGTGGGCGGCGTTAGGACAGGTTGTCGAGATTGCATGCTGCAGAAGAAGGGAGGCAACCGTCTGGCCTCGTGTCCGTTCTGCACCAAAGTCCGCGTTGTCGAGAGCCGTCGCGCAAGCCTGAGCACGTGACCGTACCCCGCTGTTCGTTTCGCCGTTCACGCCGTCTAAAAGCCCCGGTTACGGACTGTCGCGCCGCCCTGTTGGAGCTTGGTTGGAGCAGGCGAAAGGAGGTCGCCAGAGGGCGCAAAACGAGTAGATTCGAATTGTCCTATGCGGGTCATCGTGGTAAAGAAGCAAACGGATCGTCCAGGAATACTTAATCGCGCGTCGCCGGACTTGTCGTACCTACGGAGACTTCCGGGGAGCAAGGGTCCGCGGCCGAATACACGAATTCTTGTCTCGTATTGCCGTGGTGGGGTGCGATCCTACTACGCGTGGGTACGAGACAAACGAATTCCAACACGCGTCCGCAACGCGCATAGGTGGTCTTTTTCTGCTGCTCAACGCAGATGGTACTTTCAAATGTGTGCAATGTACTTTACTTACGAGTTACTGGACACCTGCCTTCTTGGCGCTCTTCGTGGATGTGGCAATGATCGACCAGCATCACGAGGTGAGGAGACAGCATACGAGCTCTTGTCCGGTTTTTAATGGCCACCGCGACGGCGAATAATATGCATGCGCGTAGGACTGTGGTGGGGTAGAGGTGATCGGAGAGCTGCCCATCACAGAGAGAGCAGAGGTGGGGGGCTTTGCAGGGCTGCTTGTCATGAGTCGACACCGGATCGAAACGCCACCACCGAAACGCGATCGATCCGATTAGCACAACCCATGCCACTTTTGACAAATTCCAAGTCCAGAGGCGCCTTCGCAACTAGTACGTAAACCATCGCGACCCCACTTTGCACGGAACTGCGCTGGAAATCCCGCAGTAAACACGAGCGTCGAGCTCAAAGCCAGGTCCTCGCACACACTTTGCACCGAAGATTTAAAAGCTGTTTGCGTGTATTGTACTGCATAGGGAGCCACATGGTCCACCGACATCGACGCCTCGCGGATGAAAGCTTCAAGTTCAGTGGGGGTATTGTAACACTGGATACACACAGCTTGTCTAGCAGGTTCGATGGGGTATAAGGCAAGAGCCAATCCGGGGAGCCCGTCGTGTACGCCGTCAAAGTCCCAAACAGCACGCAGGAAGCGCGCAAGAGAGAAAAGAGATTGCAAGGTTGGTTCGCACTTGAAAGGGAGTACACACGGAAGCCAATCACAGAGGTGGCTACTATGTCAATCCAGGAGAAGCTATTAAAGGGGGGGTGAGGATATCCCTGGGCCCTCCTGCGCGCGGAGAGCTCTGGCGGTTGCGGAGCGAGTACTTAGGCAGGTCATTAGAGAGTGACTGAAAGATATATTTCGCAGGAGACGTCAGCTGTGAGCGCGAGCACCCGATTGATGGAATGGACGCACTCGGGATGCAGCCAATGGAGATCAGACCGCCCTTGCTGTTGTTCTCGCAGCACACGGGGCGCTGAGAACTGCGGAACAGAAGCGTCAGCATGGGCGCTCGTCACGGAATTTGAAGAGACCTGTCATTCTAGACGTACCAGCTGTTGCCAGAACCGAGGCCAACGATGCTCAATGGCGAGCACTTGAGGCCGACAAGGATGTCGTCGGCGACGCCGCCAATGCCAAGGAGGCCAAGAATTGTCGAAATGACGGAGTCGTTGGCCTTGGAGACCTGGTTGCAGCACTGGACGCTGCCGGTGTTGCAGTTGTAGTCGCCACCAGAGGTGCCGGATGGTGTAGCGCCCCTTGCTTCATCTTTTGATAGGTGGGGTTGGCGCGTCAGCGGATATGAACGTGCGATTACATGGAAGCCAGCGGAGTAGGAAACACGACACTCACGAGTGCGGGAAGCGCGGCGGTGGAGGTTGCGGGGAGGGAGAGGTTGGAGACCACGCGCCATGCGTTGGCCGTTGGTCTCAGCTGCCTGGACGGAGGCAGCAGCGGCGATGACAGCAGCAACAGCGTAAGAAAACTTCATGTTTGCTAGTGGTAAAGGCGGCCGCAAGGGATTGGTTCAGAAGCCCGAGAGCAATGAACGAGTGGGGTCAAAAGAGTGAGGGGTGGCACGAAGCCGAGGGCGGGGCTAGGGCTGGAGAGGGAGATGGACGAGGGTGCAAGAGCAGGAAACCGAACCGACTGCATGCGACAACGGCGATTTATAATGCAGCACGGCGCGCCTGGAGGGTGGTCGAACCTCACTTAGACTGGACGGCGAGGCCTCGGCTCGCATTCGTATCAGAGAAGCGACTGAGAAGCGCAGGCTTGCCACAACAGCGCTAGCAGCGCCTTACTCTTACGTTTGAAACACCCCGTTTCGCGAGACATGTCCGAGCCGCACTGGACCCGACATCCCGCATCGTACTGAGGTGGTGGCTAGTGGCTCGCCACTTCCTGTAGAGAAGCCTAAGCATTGAGGTCCTTGAAAGGCAAGATACTGAACCATACCGACGTGTGTGCCCCGAGATGGGCCACGATACTGTGCAATAGCGGCGGGTTCAGTGGAGGCAGAGCGTTTGGAAGAATATGGAACCCGCAGCAGCGTCCAGAAGCGAGCGCCATCTATAGCCGGTGACAAACCGCGAAGGCCGGTCTTCTCGTCCCCGCGGACGGCCGAGCCCGCAATGGTAACTTCACCCGGTCAAAGGACGCGTCCATTGACCTCTGGGATGCAGGCAGCTGCCTTCGGATGGCTCTGTCATTGAAAAAATCCAAGTCTGCGGGGCTGAGAGAGGTTAAAGGATGCACTGAGGCGGCGGATCGACACGGTGGCGAGGACATACCTGGTGCCGAGTCTGATCATCGTGAGTGTGCTCCGCTAAAACCAAATCTTCAGCATTGATTGCCGACGTGCTTCATTTCGCCATCCCCGATTACTTAACCTCCGCAAGTGGCGCCAGTCCGAGCATACCCGTCGCCGTCGGTCTTGTCCCGCTTCGGTCCACTCACCTTCGCGCCATCCGGCTGCCGGCAGCACAGTCGCTGCCATGCTGGCCAACCCTGGCCGGTGACCAGTTCTTGGCAGCCTCGGACTGACCCTTTTCCAATGCTACGTTGTCACCGGCACGTTCTGGCATGGTCAGTGTTTCTCCTTTTCAATGCACTCCCAATTGTCAACCCGTACCTTCAAGTTCGAATTCAAGTGCAACGAACTCACCTCAGGCATCGCGCATCACGCGTCGAAAAGGCTGCCCTCCAACAAGAGGGCCGGTTACCATGGTACCGGCAGCGCCAGGCTGGCTATAGTATATGTGGGGGTTGAGGTGAGGTTCAAAAGAAGCTCACAAAGCATGTACGTACTTGGTGACATATACATGGTCCTGATGTTCTCTCTTTCACTCGAGCTCGTTGCGACTGTCGCGGAGTCAGCCAGACGGTACTACTTATTACTCCCGCACCCCACCACCGCGATTAGTACTTTAAAATCACGCTAGTGCGGTGCGGATGTACACAACGGGGTACTTGATGGGCACAGTACCAATCCGCGAGGGTTTGCAAGTCGCGCAGGCGATTGGCTTGCAAGTTTGCTGCAAGCTCTAGAACCAATAGCAACCGTCCGTTTGGCCCGAGGTCTAGACCCTTCGATGTGAGGCGTTAGACGAGGGGACGCCAAAGACTCACTTGAGGTTCTTGCTCGAATCGTGCTTACTTGTCCAATGTCTTCGTCCGCGAGTCAAGGAGATAGCTGTTCGTTCCGCCGAGGGCACGGCGAGGCTTTCAACGTCCACGGGGCGTCCTCAGCACCCACCTGACTTTGACTTTTAGAGGCGGATTAAGGGCGTTGCTGGAGAACCGATATGATGCCCCGGCGGAGGCCGTTGCGACCGGAGGGAGCTCGTCTGGTTAAAGCGACAGTTGGGAGGCGTACAGGAAATCTAGAAGGGTCGGATGAGTCGGTGAGGGTTCGAAGACGTTGGAAGGAAGCAGACTTGTAAACATTCCATTTCAGGAGGAAGACTTGGAAGACGACGGATTCGAACAAGTCCTGTGAGTAAGTAGTCGCGGTGCACTCCGCATGGACTAGCCACTCATGAACAGGCCGAGGTTCAGCGCTCTGGATCAGGTACGGCTGACAGTCCACAGGGATGCAGCGGAAACAATCTGGTTGATGTTGTCGAGCGTGGCAACGCTATGGACTCGTGCGTGGCGATTGGCCAGTCCCACTTTATTCGCCCTCTGTCCAGTCCTCTTCTCGGCTTTACCGAGTCACGCAGCTGGTATGCAGGATTTCCGCCTTTATCCCGATGCTAAACATTGGCAGTTCATGTCCAAGAGCTGATCGACGACTCCCCTGAATCAAATCAGCCGTGCGGCGTGACCTCAGCAAGCCTTTGATGTCGCGGTGCGGGGAATTCGAGTGTAGGCGATGAGCGACGACGGAGTGGATAGAACGGACGAATGCAAGTCATCCAGGGAGTTTTTGGTCGCTGCGAGTGGGATGCTGAGGGCTTGTGGGTTGGCTGCAACGGTGCGACGTCTGACAGCGCGCCTGACACCTCGAGCCCCATGGAGACTGTTCTACTGGACGGTTCGACAGCGCTGACCTCGGCAAGGCCTCTATTCGAAAACACTGACAAGGCAAATTCCCGTGTCGCACGGCGCAATAATAAATATTGTGCTCCACGGCGGGATCTCCCGCTGGGATCGATGCCCTCCCTGCCACTGACTGCCACTGAGCGCCGAGCGCTGGACGTTCGACGTGGCACCGGTACCGTCTGCGATTGGAGAGGTGCTCTTTGCTTACCCCGCACTAAACCTAACTGATCCTCGATTTGTCCCCCATATCATCAACTTGGTGTTCACGAGGAACTTTCTGCCGGTGGTCGCTCGAACCTTGCAATTACCGTACAGGGCTAAACGTCCTCGCTGCCAACTGCAGGGTCGCGGGTGGTTTGCACCTCCCGCCTTCCCCGCGATTTCTATTCTCGAAAACCGGTGCCTCGAGATGCCTTTAAAGTCTCCCTGACGCCGGCCCAGTTCTCGCCCTGCTTCCGTCCTGCGCGTCCTCGCATACCCCTTGTGCGACCGCATAGATTGGACCACCTCCACCTCACCACTGCGCACCCTAGTCCCGTGGGTGTCCCCCCCCCCAGTGCAGTCGCCAAGATGCCGACGATGGTACAGCTCGTGTGAGTGAGCGCCGTCTTTCAGCCCTTGGACCGCGTTTGCTGATTCTCGGTCGTCTTCGTATGGAGCTATGGCCCCATCTTTGTGGGGGTCATGTTTAATATCATGCTCTTTGGGGTCATGTTCACTCAGACGTACCTTTACTTCAACATGTACAAGGAGTGAGTACCTCCGCCGTCGCCAGTACTTTGGATTCCCCGTCCTGACGGCGTTCGACTAGTGATCGCACCTGGATTAAGGTTTTCGTGAGTGGCCTCCATCTTAACTTCGTCCGTTCGACGACATATGGGCGAGGGTCGACGGGTTCGCCAACAGGTATTGGCTTTGTTCGTGCTTGACTGCATCAACACGGCCTTCGACGTCACAATCATTTACATTCCACTCGTCAATAGATTCGGTGAGTGTGATCCGCGAACTTTAATACCATGCAGATGTCCTGAGAAAAGTGTATGCGTGTGTGTATGTCGGCAGGGGACTTTGAAGCCCTCGAGAAGTCTACCAAGAGTGAGTCCGCTCTGTTTGCGCCCTGTCACTGGCTGTAACTCAGTGTTTTTTCCCGCAGCTTTTATGTCAGGTATGTGAGGATGTCGCCAGCTCATTGCCGTTCGTTGAGTCTGGAGTCTCCGCCCTATAGACCCAGTGATAACAGTGAGTGAACCTCGTTAACTTCGATTATCCCATTTCTGAACTCGCATCCAGGGAGTTATCGCTACCCTCGTGCAGCTGTTCTTCGCATGGCGGGTGAAGGTGTTGACATCGAATCGCCTGGTCGTCATCATCGTCGTGATTTTAGCTTTCATTCAGTTGTGTACGTCAACCTTCTGTCGACGGCACTTGCCACCTGCTCATCGCGGTGTCGTCTGTCAGTCGGCGGAATAGGTACCAGCATCGCGGTCTCGATCGTCCCCGAGTACGAACAATTCCGGAAGTGGAAGAGCATTGCCATCGTCTGGCTCGTTGCGGCCGGGCTCGCAGACATCATCATCACAGCCGCGCTTGTCTGGCATCTGGTGCGTCCTGCAACAACGCCTTCTCTTGCGCCTTCGTGTCCTCAAAATTGTTCTTTGTTTTATTCTCGCAGCGGAAAAACAAGACCGGAATGTCGATCACAGACGACTTGATCAACAGGATCATTGCTAGTGAGTGACGGCAACCGTTGTCCTTGCTCATTCGAGTCGTTTTCTAAATTTCCGGTTCCGGCCTTGTCTGCTCGTCGACACAGTGACTGTCCAGACTGGGTTGATCACGGCTCTTTTCGCCATGCTCGATCTCATCCTCTACCTGAGCATGGTAAGCACAACTTCCGGCGACCGTTGGCCCTGTCCTTGAAGAGTTTGGTATTGATATCATTTGCCTTGATTACCTTTAGTCTTCTGGCTGGCACTTGATGTTCAACATCCCTCTAGCAAAACTGTACACGAACTCGCTCATGTCCACCTTGAACTCCCGGCGCATATGGAAGGCTTCGAGTAACGCCAAAGACTCGTTTGGACCTCCCATAGGCAGCGGACAGCGACATATGTTCAACGTGAACGTCACACGGGGCGGGGACGTGAGGAGCAGCCGGGTACGTTCTGTCTCCTCGCTGTTCTCCACGTCGACGCGTATCCTTGTCCCTCTCCCCCCCACTTTTTTTCTCTCATACGGGATGGTGAGATGTGCATGTGCTCACCTGCGTTGTTCTGCGGCAGGCTCCGGAGCGGATCATCATCGGCGTCGAGCAGCACGAGATGACCGACGTCGACCTGAAAAGCGAGCCTTACCCAAGCGCGACGTCTGTGGTGACGACGGACTTGAACAAGCTCGAGTCCGGGTCGCCTGTGTCATCGGTGTGAACTCGCACGAGCTTGGCGCGGACGTGGCGACGCGCACAAGGAGACCAACTGCGATGGTTCTCTGCCTCTTCCGTTTTGTTGTGTTTTAGGACGGTTGTTACACTTCCGCGCCCGAAGGACTAAAATTCGGGAGTGTGCCACTGTCTGTCCAGCCTTATCGTAGTATTCGTCCGCTGGACTTGGATTTCTGTACACTACATCGTTTTCGTCTAGTGGGTGCGGTAATAGAGCTGTTGTGTGCCATGATGATATTGTCTGCGGGGAGTGATTTCCGGCCTGACGGACCGCTGCAGACAATTAGCCAGGGACGCGCCGACCTGCTTCCATAAAGAGCGAGACACGCGTCATGGGCGCTTTGCGCGACGCGTCCTTGGATTTGTGGCCGAAGTTGGGTTGAGGGAGAGCTGCCCCGAGACTGAGCCGCCGCCGCTGAGAGCCTTGTCCCGACTGCCATGGCCGAGCTGCCGTCTCTCCTCCTCGCCTCTCTCCGCCCCGACTCCAGGAAACACGCAGAGCAGAGCCTCCACTCCCTCAGCCTCCAGCCCGGCTTCCTCACACACCTCCTCTCCCTCGTCCTC